>JASFCY010000150.1:0-16511 GCA_036940585.1 Cyathus olla
TGCTCTGGTGCCATTGCCGGTTTAGTTGCGATCACTCCGGGCTCAGGTTACGTTGGCGCACCCGCCGCTGTCCTATTCGGTTTCATGGGAGGTGCAGTGTGCAATTTTGCCACCCAGCTCAAATTCCTCCTCGGATACGACGATGCTCTTGATGTCTGTTTTTAATTCCTTCATTTTCGTTCACCTACTAAGACAAACTTTTGTATAGATATTTGCTTCACACGGTATCGGGGGTATGGTAGGCAACATCCTAACTGCGTTCTTCGCGCAGGCCAGTGTTGCTGGTTTCGACGGCGTTACAGAGATCGATGGTGGATGGCTCGACAAGCATTGGGTGCAGCTCGGGTACCAGGTTGCCGACTCCGCGGCTGGCTTTGCATACTCTTTCGTTATGACTGTTCGTCCACATCACTCTCCTTGTATATTGAATCGTACTCATCCTTCCTTCGCAGACAATCATCTTATGGATTATGCACTACGTTCCTGGTCTCCGCCTACGTGCCTCAGAGGAGGCAGAGATCCTCGGTATCGATGACGCCGAAATGGGTGAATTCGCATATGACTATGTCGGCCTCGAGCAGGAGATTGGACATAGTGTGGATACCGGCCTTGGCGCCGTTGGAGGCTCGCGTGAGCCTGAGCATGTGAAGACTAGCGATAGTAGTATGAGCGAGAAGCCTGAGCCTGTTAGCTCGTAAGGCTCCGCTATTATGATAACCCTCTTCGTCTTCGATTTTTAAACTAAAGCTATTTAGTGCTAGATGCTCTGGCACTCTGCTTTAGCCTTTGTAATTAATACACCTGCAGCTTTACCCTCGCGATCTGTAATTAGACTATGCGTAATGTTATACTACTTCTACAGCATTAACGACCGTGGGAATTGATAGTTAAAGCCGCCTAAGTTTAGTTGTTGGAATGCCAATGATCCTTCCTTGTCTCTGCATCCTTAATGTGAGTTAAATGCCAAATAACTTTTCGTCTACTCAACTTTCGCAATTGTAGGCCAATATTACGATATTTCTGATGAATTGCTAAGGCTTCGCACTTTAAGCCTTAGACATCTACAAATAGGTGCTTGCGCCATAGTCGGTTTGGAATGCGCAACGTCAACATCTACACATAAAGCGAACCTCTGTGTGCGAACGGTCCATGCTAGCAATGAGGAGAACGCACCTTTTGTCACTACTCGCAATTTCAGCTCTTGTGCTTGCGGAACAAATTCCGTTGCTTTTCAACGAGAACGAATCGAGCTCATACCAGTTTCAATGGCCTATTCATAAAGTGGCTGTCATCGGCGCGGGCCCCGGGTACGTCTCTCACACCGTTTCGTTTCTTTGACCATTATCGACTTTTTATGTAGTGGATTGATAACATTCAACGAGCTTAACCAAGCAGGCTTCGAAGTGCATCTCATCGAGCGGGATACTTCTCCTGGGGGCAACTGGCACTACACCGATGAAACCCCTGTTGTGACGCATATCCCCAGCGGGGATATTACCGTGGGGGATTATGAACCTTCATTGCCACCGGATGGAGTATCGTTGCCGTATGTCGAGGAGTATGAGGACGAGGAGCTGGCCCAGAGAGTGAGCACTGCCCATCGTGCTCCCAAACCGATTTGGAAGTCGTTGAAATCTAATGCCCCAGCTGTGAGTTTCTTAACATGCTAATCACCTGACACTTCTTGAATGCGAGTCGCTCGCTTTAGCCCGTCCAACAGGTGATTACTTTGTTATTTCGCTATGACATGATGGTTTGACACCAGACATAGATTCGGGAGCTACCTTGGCCAAAAGGAACGCCATGGGGTGCGTTATCATCGTCTATTACCTACCATCTCTAACGTTTTCTCCAGAGCTACCTCACAAGAGACTCCAACAGTACCTGCGAGCCTACGCTTCCTACCACGGCATCAATAACAATGACGACAATGACAAAGTGTTCTATAACACCCGTGTCGAGCTTGCGGAGCAGCACTATAATGAGCAGGAGAAGAGGGATGGATGGACATTAACGCTTAAGCATGTTGCCAGAGGTTCAGATGGCGTTACGCGTGCTACATGGAGGAAGGAGGTGAGTGTTTCGTGATATGTCTTTGTGTTTCAAAGCTATTTATACAGATATTAAGCACTACGATGCGATCGTTGCTGCAACGGGAAGGTATAACGCCCCGAACGTTCCTAGGATTGAAGGCCTCAAGGAATGGGCTGAGAGATTCCCTGACCGTGTCATCCATTCGCGTCAGTACCGTAGCCCTGAATCGTTCGCGAACAAGTCGGTGCTCATAGTCGGTGCTGCGGTATGATACTTCTTATCTATAGTATCTCTCGCACTCACATGCACATAGACCAGTGGTGGCGAGATTTCTCGGGAAATCAATCCTTTAGTAAAAATCGTCTACCAATCTATCCGAGTATGCCGCATCTGCGTCCATTGACCTTCACCTAGTTTCACTGACCATCTCCCTATGATCATTTTAGCCAGATAAAGGTTAGGAAACTAGCCATACTGTTGATTAACTATTTCATATCATATGTCAGCAACCGTTCCTCACTTCGATCTCAAAACTTTCCTCCGCCGGCTTCCGTCAAACACAACGATTGTTCCCGAGATCAAACAATTCCTGCCCGTCAGCCCCGCATCAAGCTTTAATGAAGGTCATATTGAGCTCGTGAATGGGACTGTGAGTATTGTTATCTTCCATTAGAATTATATCTTATATCAACATGAAAGATCCTCACCGGTGTGGACCATATTATCTTTGGAACGGGATACCGCTACACATACCCTTTCTTACCACAATTCATCAACTCATCCCTTGGAACTAACGGTACTCTTCCTCGGTCACGCTCTCAGCCTATCGTCACAGATGGAACCCATGTTCGCTCGTTGTATCTCGATACCTTCTACATACAAGATCCCACTCTTGCATTTATCAATGGTTCGTAGATCTATCAGTCATTTCTCTTGGTGTTCACAGTCTAACTCACTATATATAGTGAACTTTGGTATGCAATCTTTCACATACGCCGAATTCCTCGGACTAGCTATCGCAAAAGTCTGGAGCGGGAAAGCCGATATTCCACAGACGCCTGGGCTGTGGGCGGCTTATGATAGCGTTGTAAAAGAGCGCCAGGGATACGGGCGACACTTCCAATATCTTGGGCCGGAGCGCACTCGAAGTCAGTCTTACACAATATCCTAGCATTAGCTCTTTTCTGTTCTCTTACTGACCTTGACAGATATTCTCCGATTCTTCCAAGGGTGGCTGAATGATGCCGCTGTCAGGTATGGAGGTCGTCAAGTGAGTTGACCCTTTACATGCATTGATATCATTTGGGAGTATTGATGGTCTCTCATCCCGTTAGATTGATGGTCTCCCATACGAGTACGTTATTTTCTGAATGCTGTGTGTTGATCCTGAAGTTAGATTTGACAGAAATAACGAGATTCAAAGCATTTGGACTGCTGCTCGCTTTGGGAGGACGGCTTTTGCGGTTGTTAATTCTCTTGGAGATGTGGATTTCACCGATGAATCCACTATCGAGTCGTCGTATGGTTCAGCGTATGACGATTACTGGTAGACACACGAAATAGTTACATAAGGATTGTACATCTTTATGCGACGTAGATATTTTCTACATGTATTGGAAGTAACTATGTGACAATTAAATGAATGGTTGGTGATACCAAATGTGCAGTATCAACGATAAATAGTTTTACAAATCCAATTATGGAACACGAGGAAATAGGTGAAGATGGTACGGAGGGTGGGTATGATGAAGAAGGAAAGGTGTAAAATTTAACGGCCTTGCTGGAAGGAGCGCTCTTCGAGCTCCAACTCCAGGGACTCCTGTGTAAGCTCACAGGGTGTGCACCAGAGTGCAGTGCAGCAGTCACCGCACCCGCTCCCACTGATGTGATAACGTCTACGAATGCTGCCACGGTTCATCATCTGCAATGGCATATTAACGACCTGATCTTCCCAGGAGAAGATGTACACTGACCTGGAAAAGGAACCCGGCACCACAAAAGCTTGTGACACAACAGTGCATGAAACAGTCGCTACTGCAGCAGCTGCCACCGTGTTCGGGATCTGGGAAGCCCTTATCGTTGAGATGCTGGTAGCGGTGCTTCACTTTTGAGTAGACGATGCAAGGGCAGCACCACGACAATAAGACTACATTGAATAGAACCCATCGATTAATACCAAGGGTAATTAGCATGTTGAAAAAGCGATGCTTACACGTCGAGCAGGCATCACCACAGTCGCAGAGACCGCTACTCCAATCCCTCCCGTCTGGACCCATTGGTACGTTTTTGGCATTTCGGTTGCCTCCTCCACCAGGAGCGACCATCATACCAGGAGTAGCACCTGGCTGCTGAGCATAACCTTTATCTGCGTAGGCCATAGTAACTTGATCGACAGGAGAAAGGAGGGCAAAAAAGAGAGAAGGCGAAAGACTGGTGAAAGTTGGGAAGACGATGTGAGTTTTATATCCTTCGAGCCGGAATAGGCCAACACACAGAAGTCATTTCAGCACCGCTTAGTGTCAGGGTCGCCCTAGCGCTGTGGATAAAAGCAGATCAGTCAGTCGCGCTCGAGTCACACGCATCACGGTCACACAACCCTAAGCTTGGCTAAGACGCCTCCATCAGCCATCAATCTAAATATGGACTCAAACCATGTACGCCCAGCGCCCAGTGGCACCCACGGGTTACAACAAATCCACTCTTCACCGCCTCGGACCTTGGGGTTCTATAGATTTAAAGGTATATCATAGCATAAAACACCTTCAGCTAGTCGGATGGTTTTATCTGAATCTCAGTACCGCCCTCAAAGTTCCGCTACAGTAATTGATAAACCAATTTCAAATCGGCATTCTATAGATATCCAAGGGTATCATGAATACGAAGTACCATACGTACAGAAAAGTACAATGAAGTAAATACTACTGGTATAAAAACCATACAATCCAGAAAAATGGTAAACAGCGATCTACTTGGTGTACGATTGTTCCTCCAACTCCAACTCCTGAGCAGCTTGGGTCAACTCGCAAGGAGTACACCAGAAAGAAGCACAGCAATCTCCCAGGAAGCCGCCTTTGATGTTGTAGCGCTTGCGAACATCACCTCGAGTGAAAGCCTGAAATTTGGATTAAAACCAAACATTTTGAAATGCATTGTAAAAAAGACAAACCTGAAGGAAGAAACCAATACCACAGTACATAAGACAAGCGTGCATGATACAATCTCCGCCACAGAACCCTCCACCGTGCTCTGGATCCGGATAGCCCTTGGATTCGAGGTGTTCGTAACGGTGCTTAACTTGCGAATGCACAACGCATGGGCACAAGCACGACATGACGCCTAAGAATCAATTTACTCAGTGGGCAGACATTTTCATAAGGTAAGGAAGACATGCAAGTTCCAGAGTCGTCACAGCAGGAGAATAAGCCATTACTCCATTCCCTTCCGTCGCCCTCGACGGGAAGGTTTTTTACGTTTCTGTTGCCGCCGGAGACGGACATACCAGCAGTGGCACCAGGTTGTTTATCGGCGAAGGACATGACAAGAATAATAGAGTTGGGGTAACAGTGGCTGTTTTGTACGAGAGAGTGAGAGGAAAGATTATGTCCAAGCCAGTTTGTTTTTATACTATTTATTCTAAATTTCAATTATTGTCCAACACCCGCTAACTTTCCGTGACATAAAGCACACTTATCGCCTATCGCTCATCGGCGCCGCTGTATTCATCTGGCGATCAAAGAACTAGCCACAGCCCTACTTCTAGGCGCGCCGCATATCACCGAAACTGGTAATAGGACGAACATCACGGCGATCCTTGAATGTGAATTTCGATCCTTTGAAATCTGAAGCTGAAGATAGAGAATCATCATTGTATTTTAGAGCGCGTCACGGCGGGCATATGAATGTCTTATATATTTATTTGAGCTAGGTGAAAGTTATAAAAGTTCTATGTAGAGGAAAACAAAAAAGATCTCAAAATCTGAATAGCGATGATGATGATCATCATATGATATATCATACGCCATGTTCGACATGAAGCTTACCACATTGGAACCATGCGAAAGTTCAAGGGCCTTTTCTGTGGGTCCTTTGGACATATCGGTCAGGAAATGGATCCGGGACGCGACAGGGGCGGCCTTGGACGGTAATATAAGTCTAATTACTCCTGAGCGCGCATATCATTGCAAGAGAGAAATTCCCTGGGCAAGACGATATTCACAGTTGCCGGCGTTGAAACGCTTGAAGTTTGTGAAGTTTGAATGATTTATGACATTGTAATGATGGGGAAGACATTATCTATTGGCCTCTTGGTCGCCTTGTGAGACTTTTTGTAAAGTACTGGGCACACCTGTTGCCGCCCCCTCATGAACGTGTTGTCCATGAGGTTGCCTAGTAATTTTGATCTGTGAGTACTGATATACTTACGGTGAAGATGAATGATGTATTTGAATTTGACGTACGCATACTTAAATGATCTAAAGTAAATGCGCCCGTATATGGAATGACTACATACGATTTACTTGCGAAATTGATAGACGCAGAACAGCGCAGAACCTACAACTGATCAGAGATGATGCCAGAGTTGTCTTTATAAAAATAGATAATAGATTTCCCTGATACAAACGTCCACCAAACCGTAAGTCTGCTTATACCTGATACGTCCCTATACGACGATCCATAACCAGTCAACCTTACGTATGACAACGTTTCACTTTCATTTGGAAACCAGGTACACCTGAGAGAGACACATTATTTATACATAACATCAAATCGTACCAAGTACATATATTTCCACTATTGAATTCAGCCTGCCTCCTAAATATAACCTTCTGTCAGGGAATAAGTTATGGGTAGCTTTATTCTTGTGTGAGTAGTTCTGAAGTAATTCTGGCACACAAAATAACAATGGGAAACAGATAAAGTAGGTTATGCGATCCACCAAAGATATGGTTCATTCCTTCAAGCAATCCCGATGTAATGAACTCAACGAACGTTCAGTACGTGAATACAGATAAACTGGAGAATGTTAATGCTACTATGAGAGCAAAGAAGGGAATAATGCAAAGTAGAATAATACTTCAAGTGTGAGGATAAAGGAGAGTAAAAGTTTAGAATGAATGGATCCACTGTAGTCTTAATATACAGGAACAAGAACGAGTATGAAGTAAAGGTAGCAAGCAAGAGTTTGAGATATGCAAGATCTAGAATAAAGAGATAGCAGACCCAGTCCGAACAATGCGTTGTAGCAAGCGTATTACCTACTGTACGACTGTTCCTCTAATTCCGACTACTGAGCAACCTGAGTCAACTCTCAAGAGTACAGCAGAAAGAAGCACAGCAATCCCCCAGGAAGCTACCTTTGATGTTATAGCGCCTGCGAATATCGCCTCTAGTAGAAGCCTGAAAAATTATATAAAATCTAAACTGGTTAAAGGGGAGTTCAAACGGAACTATCCTGGAGGAAGAAGCCAACACCAATGTATAAAAGACAGAAATGAATGATACAATCTCCACTACAGAACCCTCCACCGTGCTCGGGATCCGGATAGCCCTTGGACTCTAGGTGTTCATAACGATGCTTGGCTTTTGAATGCACTACACATGTGCAAAAGCATGACATACAGCCTAAAGTAAAAGTTACGTGGTTAGCTGATACCAGCAAAATAGTGAAGAAAACAAACAAGTCCTACAGTCGTCACAAGATAACAAGCCGTTACTCCAATCCCGTCCGTCGCCACCGGAGACGGACATCCCAGCAGTGGGACTAGGTTTTGTATTGGCATAAGAAATGGCGAGAAAAGGGGAGTAACAAACAGATGCTTTACAAGCTTACAGGGGAGAGTGATAGGCACAATTACGCAGAAGACAACTATCTTATACTATTTCGAAAACCATTTTTTTCTCCAACTTCCGCCAACTTGATCTACCAGCTTTCGTTGCCATACGAAATCATTGACGGCGCTGATGGGTTCCAGGACTAGCCACAGTCATTCCTCAGCATTACTTCTTCGCGTGCCGCATAAGTAAGCATATCTAAATATCACCAAAATTAATAGAGCATACTGAGATACAGCTGCGATAACTTCGAAGTTTGAAGGCTAAAGAAACAGTTAGTGGATTTTAGTCACCTTTACAAGCTAACATTTATATATAAGTATTCCGCTACTAGTACATAATGCATAAAGTACAATACGAAAACAAATAAGTATCCTAAAGTTGAGATCAGATCCGGATGTTGGTCAGATATATTACAGTGCTCCGGAAGTTGGAACCACATGCATGCATGCCTGCATACCTGATTTTCACGTGAGTTGTACAGTTTGCTTTTATTCTTTGTCAAGCCATCGTACTTGTGTTTAATATACTTATTGTCCTCGTACCGATTTTCTAAGGGCTTAAAACAAGTTCAAAAGGAAGGGTTGGCCCGATGAATGCTACTTGGAGTTACTTACCTAGTATTCACTTATATTATTAAGACCGGTTTCGACTTTTCTGCGAGCTGTTTGACTTTTACCAGAGTCTTTGCTTCCAATTTTCTCTTCGCTTGCCATACAAGCTGCGTGGGTCTTTTCTGTCTTTATTTTCTTCACTTCGAGTATCCCGAAAAAATTGCACTAGCTACATGTGGTTGAAATTTCGTCACCATTGCTAACATTAATTGCTACCGTTCACAACTTCAGACCCAAAGCAGACCGAGCGGCAGACTGTCGGGGAATTCTCGTGACCATATATTGCCGTGTGCGTCATATTCCGACTCCCAATGCTATCTTCATCAATGTAAAGTCGCGGTGAAACGGGGATATTCATTGGTCAAATGACACATTTGTTGTTCTTTATGGGAAAAACGCTAATGTATTGTAGTTGCTTTCGGGAACTTGGTAAAGTCACAAGTCTCCAGCACAGCGCCTTTTAGTTTAATTTAAGTAGCTCAGTTATGGCACATAAAGCAACCTATCGCAATGCCCCGCATTATTCTTTCCTACGTTCTTGCTGGATTAATTCTTCTGGTGTCTGCTGCCTCCGAGTCAGACTGGGTACGTGTTTCTCTAGTTTTACTAACATTCTTTTAAAGTAAAACCTTAAAGCCATTTGATATCACTGAAATCAAAGCTCCGGATGGATCTATTAGCACCAAGTTCGTGTCCTTTGGTGCAACCCTCACTGAAATGTGGGTGAAGGACAAGTTTGGACGGGCACGAGATGTAGTTCTGGGATACGATGATAACGTACGTGTTTATTAGGGCTAAACGTAGCATCTGGGGAATTTACGTGATTTTAATGCTGGGCTATCTTAGTCAAAGCTTCTAACGGATCCTGCCCATCCAGTTTTTAATCCCATTGTTGGACGATATGCGAATCGTTTGAAAAACGGTACGAATACCCACGTATTCTTTGAGCAGGAATTAAACTGCTGCAGGAACGTTCTCCATTCCTATCAGCAAGAACCCTCCTCCCAATGGGCCGAATGTTTATCACATTCCAACAAACGACCATGACGGTGAGTAAAATGTATCATATCTTCCGATATCACCTAATCACAAAGATTAGGACAAGTAAGTCACCCGCAACCTTTTGTCCTTATTACTTAAAAAAACTTCAAACTTCCCAGGTTACACTTCATGGCGGCATTTACGGATGGGACAGAAGGAACTGGACGATCGTCTCCCGAAGCCCTACAAGCGTGACCTACAAACACCTAGACGCAGCTGATGAAGGCTTCCCTGGAAATGTCACTGTCTATGTTCGTTTGATACCAGCCCGTCCCCGATGTGAACCATTCCTAATAACCAGATGTAGGCCACCCACGCAGTTTCTAATGGTGGTACCTTTAAAACGTCTATATTCGCTACAGCTACCCAGAAGGTATTGATAACCACTCCAATACTACCCTCATCATATCATGAATCTCACGAACCGAATTAGACGCCGATTATGCTAACACAGCATATTTACTGGTAGCTATATTATTTCCACATGGTGTATGCATCATTCACAACCGCTAATACAGGAATTTGGACGCTTTTCAAGATGGCAAAAACGATATTCTGGACCATCATCTACAGGTTGACAGTTCGAGAGTTATTGCCCTCGATGGGAATGCCATCCCAACTGGAGAGTTCATAAACGTTACCCATACTTCATTTGATTTCAGACAGCAGCATAAAATAGGTGCAAGGTGGAATGAGACAGTGGATCTTTGTGGACAAGGCATTACCTTGCTTATATACATAATTTATCTAATGTTTTATAAAATTTTCTAGGTTGTCAGGGATATGACAGTGCATGGATTTATGACGAACCTTCTTTCTCTGGTACGAAGACATCACTATGGAGCGATATTTCGGGCATCAGGTACGTTTCTTTCCTTTGAAGTTGTTCCTGAAATTGACAATTGATAACTCCTATTAATTCAAATTCAGAGTTGATATATCTACCAATCAACCGGCAGTGCAAGTTTATACAGCATACTGGTTAGACACTCCTCGGAAAGAGGTTCACGGCGGGCCTTCGCTAAATTATACGAAATGGTCAGCAGTAGCAATTGAGCAAGAAGGGTACATTGACGCTGTACATAATCCAGAATGGAATGTGGACCAAATATGTACGTTCTATCTCCGCTATTTTCCTGCTGTGAAATTCTCAACTGACGTTTGCTATGACAGATTATCCCGGACGTGATTTTGAATGGAGCTCCACCTACAAGTTTTCCGCTATTCATTGAATGCCCTTGATACTTGTTCGTAGTTGAAAATGATATTGGGAAAGATTACGCATGGTTCATATAGTGCACTCCTTTGCCTTCCCATGGTGCCAACAGCTTCAGACCACGTTTTGTTTTAATTCTAAAAATACATATCGACCGTGTTTCTTAACCGCTTTGCTTCTGCCGGATTGCCATTAATGATTCTTTCCTTGCGTTTTACTTTCCTGGAAGACACTTCTCATCTTCTCGTGAGCCTTCGAACCATAATGTCGGTAAACGGACAGTTCCCTCACGGATTAGGACTGAGAGGTGAACGGAATACTCAATCCCGATCTTGTGGGTATCTGAAGTACATCACGGTATTCCATGTCCTAGGCTTGCCAAGAGTAAGAATATGTGAGAAGTATGTCTTCTTTAATCTGTATATTTTGATTATGCGGTGATTAAACCCCCTCTTCTTTATTCACATCTTCCAATCTGAATTACATTTAATGGGGTTGGTATAAAGTGACAAACCCCGCAGAGCAGCAAGGTAGCCTTTCCTTCTTTGTCTGTACTCAACCCGCTGGAGTTCATTCCGTTTCGCACATGCGACTATGGCGAACGTGACAGAATCCCTCTCTCTTCCCGAGTTGACTAGGACTGCAGAAGATCTGTAAGTTTATCAGTTGAAACGACCGCAACGCAGTATGTATTTGATTCAGTATGGCAGCAAAAATGTTTTCATTGGCTTCTTGTGGTGTGTTTAATATCAATATGTATCCGATAAATCAACCAACTAACTTATCTCGACTATAAGTCATGTTATTCTATGATATCGCTATAACATTTGGAGATGAAGTTGAGCGAGTGTGGATGCGGAAGTTCAACTTCATTACCTTGATATGGTTCATGGTGCGTGTAGAGAGATTTTCGTTCCTGTCGTTCTTTCACTAAGCTTTTTACCAGAATCGTTATTTATCTCCTCTTGGCTATATAGTGGTCATCGTATGTGAGGAGCTGTTATATATCCAATGTTATTACCGATATCTCACTACCCCAACAGCATTTCATGACCGATGGCCCAAGGACGTATGTAGCCGTTATGTTCTTTTTCCCGAGGCGTTAAAAATTGCGACGGCCTTCACAATTGGTGGTGAGTAACTACTGCCTTATTAATAAGTGGGGTTTTTTCTAATGCGTCTTTGTGAGAAGTTGTCTTCATTTTAAGATTATATGCAATCTATTTTCGTAATAAAGTAATCGTTTCACTTGGATGTTTTCTTCTCGCTGCAGAACTTGTTATCAAGATCGTGCGCATATTTCATTCCACTAGAGGTATAATTTTGCTGATGCGGCTGAACAGTGGGCATTTACCGACGGAACAAGTCTTGCACTTCCACCTCGTGAGTCGATCTAAAATTTAAGGTTTCTACTTGGATATATATAAACACAACCATAGAACTAGTAGGATGTATACTCGTGGGAAGAACTCCGCTGTAAGTAAATTGGAGCTGCACATCACAGAATAAATATTAATAAAGATACTAGGAGATTTGCATTTACTTGGATAGCGGAGCTTGCGTTTGGTTTGTCACAAAAGGATTATTAACGAATTCACTAATTAAAAGTAACAGACTCTATTATCTTCTTCCTTACACTTTGGCGTACCATAATCCAAAACCATGTTCGTAGAGGAAATGTGCAATCTCTGTTGTCGTTGGTGGTGCGAGATGGTAATGTTCAATCTTTTCAAATCGAGTATTCATATATATTTACCATACATAGGCATCATCTACTTTGCAGTTATATTTGTAGCAAATTTGATTACAGTGCTAATGTATCTCGTAAGTTATCCAAGTCAAAGGTTAGTGTAAGAATATTTGCTAATATTGTATATTCTAGCTTGCACCGGTAAGTTTCGCTTTACATTTTATGACCTACATGCCAATCTTTTCCCCTTACAGCCCGACCTCAAGGCAATCAATGCGAGCTTTAGCACACTGTAAGTATTCGTATTATTAATAAAACAAGGAACTTTACCGTGCGTTTTGGGTAGCATCACCAGTTTGATGGTTTCAAGGCTCATACTAAATCTACGCGGAGCTGCGACTTATGACTCTCGTCCAAGCCGAGGAGAGGAAAAAAGTACTAGGGATACAGTAGCCCAAACACAACCTACCGTAAATTGTAAGTGAGAATTCTCTATGAAGCAAATGACTTGCTTATGCTTATGCCTCCAATGATAGACGACATCGAATTGAAATCCAGAAATCTTTTCTTTCTAAGACAAGAGCTCTCATCTGTCGGGAAGGCATAATGTTATATATTAATAACATACCCTCTTATTAAATGGATGGCTAGAATTGAATAGGAAAGCAGCCTAAATTTGAATTTGAGGAGTAAAACATTCAATTTAAAGGAGTACTTAGTAGTAGTAGATGCTTGAGCTTGAGTTTTTACGAAGGCCTGAACATGGTGAACTTTGAAATTTAAAGCATTGTTGAAGCAAATAAAACAAGTTGAGTAAGTAGTAGAATAATAGCATATTGGTAAGTGAAGTAAGAAAAAGAATTGCATCCTGATGACGTAGGTATTACAGGCGTTTGCATTATTCCTTGGAGGTCCGTTTTTTTGCCAGCCTATTTGTTTATATTTGAAGCTCTTATCACATGATGCATTTGTAACATTGTTCCCAAAATTGGGTACGACCAGGCTCCTAAAACCGTCCTCTCGACTCGCATGTGAGTAACAAGTGACTAAGCAAGGCTTAATGTAAACATGCATAAACTCAAGCGACTCTTGCTAACGCGAGTGAGCGGCTGGTATGATGTCCACTTCGGTCTTCTCGGTCGACACTTACTCAAAATTGTCACCTCTTGATGTGACATTCCAATGACGCGTTACCCCTACGGTAGGGCTTAAACATGTATGGTATTTTTTGAATAAAAATAATAACCGACACGAGCCGGCAACATATGTAATGTAGAGATGTAATGTACATAGAGAAATACACGCTACTAAAACACAGCTATCGCACACTACACTTCAGTCCTCATTCACTAAATGTCTTCACGCGAATAGACTGTCGAAGAAGTTCGAGACCTGGTATAGCTCAAGTTCAACAAACGCGCATGCTGGATGCAAATTAAGATTGCACTTGCCATCTATGGAGGCAACGATGTTGTTGGCTGTACTGCTACAGGAGCCGGGAAAACACTAGGGCTGCCAACCGTAACCGTACAATACGGTTTACGGCTGCCGTAATACGGGACGGGTACCGTACCGTCGAGAGGTAAAAAAAAATTCTCGACGGTACGGTTACGGGACGGGAAAGAGCCGTAGATTACCGTACATCGACGGTCGTAACGGCCCTCGTGTACACGTGATTACGTGAGTGCTTTTGTAAGCTGAATTTCAATTTGTGTCCAACCAAGCACCCAGTCGTCTTTTGTTCGATGCTCAGCGCTTCAGCTTCAGCGTCCACAGCCAACCCCAACAATCACCCCCCGCCGACACCATTAAAATTGAGTGCCACCTTGACACATTTCTCTCGTAGTTCAAATGACAACGCCGTAAGCCCAGTGTACTGCAGGATCCTGGGGAAAGCAGCGGAATGGGAAAATTGGAGGGGCAATGGAAGAGGAATGTTGGCTCATGGAGAACGAAGGTAAGTGTGATGCAAGCATCCTTTCCTCTCATTTACTGACACTCATACACTAGGCAATCTATGTGCAGACTACATTGCCGCCACCACGTCAGTGAAACACGCGCATTGGAATCATATGAGACAGAGCCCATGAAACAGCCACCCAATGTCAGCTCTCAAGAAATGGGTAATCAAATTATGGGCACACCAGCGCTTGCCAAGCTTTCGAAGCTTCAAACCGTTCAATATACATGACATATGTCAAGTAATGTAAAGCGAAACACTCATGTAAGATCCTCACCATCAAATTTCGTTGTATTTCCCATCCTTCAGTTAGTAATAAGTAGATAACTACAAAATATATAATACTTATTTCAAACCCGTAAATACGGCCGTAACGGCCGTCTATTATGGGTACCGTACCATCAGCCCTCCAAGGAGTGATCGATACGGTACGGTTGGCAGCCCTAGAAAACACTCACATTCTGGATCCCACTACTCATGGCACAAGCGGAAGGGAAGAACAAAATGTCAGTTGTTATCACGCCACTTAGTCTTCTGGGGAGGCAAAATGTGGCGACACTCGAAAGGGCAGGAATATTTGACTGAGTCGGAGTATATATTCTATTCTAGGTATCCTATTCTATGTGGTCGGCTATGTAAAAAACATAAGTAGTCGGTGTAATTTTTAAACCCTACCGTAGGGGTAACGCGTCATTGGAATGTCACATCAAGAGGTGGCAATTTTGAGCAAGTGTCGACCGAGAAGACCGAAGTGGACATTATACCAGCCGCTCACTCGCGTTAGCAAGAGTCGCTTGAGTTTTCGCATGTTTACATCAAGCCTTGCTTAGTCACTTGTTACTCACATGCGAGTCGAGAGGATGGTTTTAGGAGCCTGGGGTAGGACATGACATCGCCTTTTGTGACATAGTCACAATTGGTCTATTTGCTCCTAATAATAGTA
Source organism: Cyathus olla (assembly GCA_036940585.1). Classification (NCBI taxonomy): domain Eukaryota; kingdom Fungi; phylum Basidiomycota; class Agaricomycetes; order Agaricales; family Nidulariaceae; genus Cyathus; species Cyathus olla. Next base: position 15,331 of record JASFCY010000150.1, read on the forward strand.
ATACACAGCAACAAATAGGCTCGCAAAAAAAATGGACCTCCAAGGAATAATGCAAACGCCTGTAGTCAGCTAAAAGCAATTTGTAAGCTTACAACTTATAAGTACAAATATTCACAACAGCCTCCAAACAGCCTCGCCAGAAACTTTCCACTCAACTTTTACCGACCTCTCAAGCACTGATGAGCGCGTTTCTATCCCTTCCTAACGAACTATTACATCAAATATTCAGGCACCTTTGCGTACGTTTTCCGATCTTATAGAACATATAGCTTTGAATTCTCAGCTACAAACTTAGGGATCTCCGCAAGATCTCAAATGTATGAGGTTGACCTGCAAAATCATCGACAACGCAGTTTCTCCCCACATATTCCGACATGTTATCCTTCGTTACCGAACGGACCGCCCTAGCCAGCTACTTGAACTTCTGGAAGCATTAGCAGCCTCCATGTGTAATACAATTGCTAATCATGCACGGTTTCTAACCATAGAAACACTGGCTGCACCCTTATGTTCCTGCGGAAATATTGTACATTCGACGGTGAAGATACACTCCCCAGCGTGCAAGAAGTTGCTGAAGTTCAATGAACTATCGGAGTCGATAAGGGCTGTGCTTCCCTTAGCGATAAGGGCCTTACATGGGGTAGCAAGCGTTCTGTGAGTCATTAGCTTGTGTTTCGCTTTACTGGTGTACTTAATGTGCACTGAAGATGGGACATGGAAGGCATCGAAACAGGAGAGCCGCCGTGGTTGAAAGATCAAGTGGTTGCTGGATTGTCGCAGATCTCGAGTTTAAAAGCATTAAAGGCACAGATAAATAAGCCTCTTCATAAGGGTTTTGTTCCTATTCGGTTTCACTCTTTTCCACCTCTGGAAGAGCTTGTAATCATCGGGCAACACCTCCGCGGAGATGAATGGAATTCTGCTTTTGTCAATCTATCAGGACTTATAGGGAGAAGCTCTCAGCGTCTGGAAAAGCTTCATCTGGAATGCAACTCGCACATTGGAATATCATCTCTTTACCCTTCTCGCTCACGCTTCGAGTCACTGCTGGAATATGCTCCTCCGCTTCAAAATCTAACCCATCTAACTGTTCGAGGATGCTTCCTCCTCCTAAACAACATTACACGGCCCCATTTCCGACACCTGACTTCTTTATCTATCAAGAATGGGCAAGATATTGA
>JASFCY010000151.1:0-16506 GCA_036940585.1 Cyathus olla
CCTGAAACTAGACGAGAACTTGTAAGATTGAAAATCAACCAGGAAGTGTCCAGCTGGGATACTATAGCCCATGCTGCTGAACTTGAGGAGATTGCTCAGATGGAGTATGAGTTTGAAAAGAAACGTGATCAAGACTCCAGGGCTGATTGCCATAGAGATTATAGCCCAAGAGGTTGTAAAGTCCAATCACACACTCCTACACGTACTAATGATCAACATGGATTCAATATCAATAGTCGGAAAAATGACAATAGCCACAACAAGTTTGGTTGCAAGACCAACACTTCACCAGGTTCCTCTTCAAACAACAATAAGTTTAAGAAGAATAATGGCCCTAGAAAACCATTTAATAATAAATACAATAGTGGGCAAAACAACCACAAAAAACAAAACAAACTTACAAACAAGGAAAAAGAAGATCTCCGTAATGAAGGAAAATGTTATGTCTGCAAAGAGACAGGCCATATGGCCAGACAATGCCCTAAACGATCAACTGTCAGCTTGGCAGGTAATGGACCACCTGGAATAAAGAATTACAATCTAGATATTGACTATGATAACACTGAGCAGTTACGTACTATTGCAGAAAACTCTATTCACTTGGATACCCTAGATCTTGGAGCAATCTCATTTGATGATGAATGGTATAGTTCACCTACAAATAACGAAGACAGTGAGAAAGATGATAACCCACTCACCATCATAGTAGGAGATGGCAGTGAGGAAACCAGAAACTTTACATCCCATACTAATTATGCATCCACTACCTGTCTTGGGGATGCTTGGGCTGAATATATATTACATGATCTAATGGAGAAAGACCCTTACCCAGCATGCAAGCCACCCTGGTTGGTCATTGTGAATCAGTTTTATGTCTTTTGTGCCAACAATCCTGCAATAGCACCCTGTGACTTCTTTGTCATTATGGACGAAACAGAAACCTTTGAAGAAGAAATATACCTACCAATCAAGGAGTTAGTACAACCCCGATTTAAGCTAGCTGAATGGTATGCTATGCAATATGCACAGAAAATAGGATGGGACTATGTCCCACACTGCAATAAACATATTTCAGAGGATCCTGGTATACACCCCAAATTTTCAGTACTCACATGGAATGCTGTGTGTGCCCTAAAACAGGGAAAGATATACCCAGGTAATGACATGTCTGATACAGACAGTAACACTGGTGGTAATCGCTTCTGCATCAACCTTACCAATATCTTTAGTGATACCTACACTATCAAAGATAAAGAACTGAAATTCTCTATTGAGATAGATGGCACACACCTCCGGAACCCCAAGTTTGACCTGGTACAATGGTACAAGAAGGCCCTTCTAAAATCATATGGTATTCTGTCAAAAGCCTTTAGCTCTTTTGACAATAATGAGGATATTTTATGGATCCTATATAACCCACCAGATGAAATGGAAGCCTCTGTCATGGATATCTTCCATGAACTGGCAGATACCGCATGACTACTTAAAACTGCTGTATTTCAGACAGAACCATGGTATCTATGGGTTATTGAGCTATTTGGACAACAAGTTACCCCAGGGACTTATCCTGCTATACAGCGCAACTCTAGTGCAGTCAAAGACATTACTTGAACAATCCCTAAACCTATCATAATAGCAGTACACATTAATGGACAACCTGTACGTGCCTTAGTGGACTCTGGTTCACTAGGGGACTTCATGTCTAATAAATTAGCTGATCAGCTGAAAGTACACACCATACAACTTACAGTACCTATTAATATCCAACTGGCAGTTCAAGGCTCTCATACCAAATCAAACTTTGGTACCCAAGTGGACTTTGAATACTCCACTATACACTATAACAGGTACTTTGACATTATCAACATCTCCAACTATGATTTGATCCTGGGTACATCTTGGCTATTTCAACATCAGGTATCCATAGGAATCAATCCACCTAGTGTGTCCATAGGCAGTGATATGCCAGTTCCAATTAGAGGCCCACACACTGCACAATTATTCTCACAAGTACTCGCCATATATGAAGAGAATGTAGATACTGCAAGGAAAGCCTTGTTAGAATATGCAAGATCTCTGTGCAGGAAAGCTTCCGAAACACCCTTATCTCCTCTATGTGAAATCAATCACCAGATACTACTCAAAGACCCACACAAGCAGTACTTGTTCCGACCTTCATGATGTCCTGAAGGGCTATACCCTTTATGGAATGAGAAGCATGATGTTTACTTACGTACTGGTAGATGGAAGACCACCACTGCCAGGAATGCAGTACCTATGTTACTTCTACAGAAACCTGGTAAAGCCAGTGAGCTAGTGCATCTCTGCACAGTAGTCGATCTTTGTGAGAGAAATCACAACACTCACAAGTTATCTTCACCACTCCCAGAGATTGATGGCATACTTCATAGGGTAGCATGTGCAAAATACAGATCCACAGTGGATGGTCAGGATGCCTATGAGCAAATCTGGATAGAGCCTGAAGATGTCAAATACTCTGCCATGAATATGCCCAATGGTACCATGGTGAGTCTTGTCATCCAACAGGGTGACTGTAATGCAGCTGCCACCTTTCAGACAGTTATGACTCACCTGTTTGCACCATTGATAGGCCGGTTCCTCAATGTCTATCTTGATGATATTATAATATACTCAGACACTCTTTGTGAGCATGTAGAACACATACATACAGTTATTGATATATTGAAAAAGAATCAGTTTTACCTTAGCAAAAAGAAATTGAACTTCTTACAACCTGAATCACAGATCTTAGAATGTATAATAGATGATGAGGGCATACGCATAGACCCAGATAAGGTTGATGCACTCGCATGCTGGAAGATGCTGACTAATTGTGACTTGCTATGTGGATTTCTGGGTACAGTGGGGTATCTTGCAGATAATATTGCATGGATTCGTATACCCATGGGGATTCTGCATGAGTTAACTAGTAATAAAGTCCCATTTCGTTGGGAATACATACACCAACAGGTATTTCAAGATGTCATTAAGTGTACCACAGTGCACAAAGACCACCACTGCATCCCATTGGTATATGGTCCCGAAGTGGCTCCTGTTAACATTGTTACAGATGGCTGCCTCTCTGGAATTGGTGGCATAGTCTCACAAGGTGATGACTGGAAGATGGCGAAAGTTGCAGCATTTTACTCCACAAAACTGAACATTGCACAGCAGAAGTACCCTGTTCATGAGATTGAGTGTCTTGCCAGCCTTGAAACTATGATGCAGTTTAGGGACTTACTGTTAGGAATACATTTTCATTGGTACACAGACCACAAATCCCTAGTACACTTCTTCAAGCAGAAGGAGCTCTCAAATCGACAGGCTAGATGAATGGAGAAATTCGGCGAATTTGACTTTGAGGTTATATATGTTCCTGGTTCCAATAATGTTCTTTCGGATGCACTATCACACATATACTCTAATGATGCACCAGGTACTGTCCATGCATGCAGTGAATATACATACCATGATGTCATTGACAATGATATATTATATACCGAAATGATTACTATGCCATTAATTCTTGGTTTGGAGGGTGAGGCTACACGCCCCATGTGGCACTCAAAGAAGGATACACCTCCTCCCGAAACAAGTTGTTCTGAGATCTTAGCAGAATATGCCAAACATATGAAAGGATATTTGTGTACATCGTCTACCATGTTTTTCCACCATACATGATCTCTTAGATATCCCAGAGTTTTCTTAGGTCCTAAGTGTGCGAGTATCGAGTATGCCTCTGATATGACAATTTCTTTAGCACTCCTGTTGTTGATCAAGGTATCCAGTATGCATAGTATGCATCTATCTTTTAGTTTTATGAATATTATTTGTGTTTCAGGTGTTTTTCCTACAATGTCAAAGTTTTTATAGCCTTTAGACTCTTCCAGTATGTGCTTAAAGTTCTTATCATTGACATATTTGCCTCTTAGTTCAATTTCAAGGTTAATGCCTTCTGTACCTTCACTAATTGCATTGACTAAAGTGGGAGGCATAGTGTCAATATAATCATCATTTTCTTCAGGGACACTAACTCTGTCCAAAGCAGTGAAAGAAGAATTAAAAACAAAACTCACTATCCATATACCCAGTAAATCATAAGTACAGCTTGAATCCAATACCTACACCGAATTAGTGGCCCCTCCAAAGAATGGCAATGTTGACAGTCCTGGGATCATAGCAGAAGAAGCTCCTGCTATAACAGGAAACAGAGTTAGTGTCCCTGAAGAAAATGATGATTATATTGACACTATGCCTCCCACTTTAGTCAATGCAATTAGCGAAGGTACAGAAGGCATTAACCTTGAAATTGAACTAAGAGGCAAATATGTCAATGATAAGAACTTTAAGCACATACTGGAAGAGCCTAAAGACTATAAAAACTTTGACATTGTAGGAAAAACACCTGAAACACAAATAATATTCATAAAACTAAAAGATAGATGCGTACTATGCATACTGGATACCTTGATCAACAATAGGAGTGCTAAAGAAATTGTCATATCAGAGGCACACTCGATACTCGCACACTTAGGACCTAAGAAAACTCTGGGATATCTAAGAGATCATGTATGGTGGAAAAACATGGTAGATGATGTACACAAATACACTGATTCCTGCTGCACATGTAAATGAAGCAAGCCAAGCAATTAGAAGCCTTATGGATTATTAAACCCACTAGTGACACCTATACAACCTTGGGAGTCAATAGGCATCGACTTCGTTGAACCATTACCTGATTCAAAAGACTAAGATAACTCATATGATGAAATCACAGTGATTATAGATTTACTCACCAGAATGGTACACCTAGTCCCTAGCAGATCCAACTATAAAGCAAAAGAAATTGCTGAATTAATATTTGCAGAAGTATACAAGCATCATAGATTGCCCAAGCATATTATAAGCAATAGGGATATACTATTCACCAGTGACTTCTGGACAATATTACACAAGTTCATTGGAACAAAATTAAGAATGTCAAGCACCTACCATCCACAGTTAGATGGCTCCACGGAAAGAGCAAATAAAACAATTATCCAAATGATTCAAGTGAGCCTAGAACCTACACAGAAAAATTGGGTAAGTAAACTACCCACCATTGAATTTGCCATTAATTTGGCATGATCTGAGAGCACTGGCTATGCACCATTCTTCTTGAATACTGGTTGGATGCCGAGATCATTCATCTGGGAATTCCCACATAACCTTGAACATGTAGGTATTTGTACATATGTACAAAAGATGAAAAATATAATAATGTCCACACATGACAGTATCCTACATCACAGGTTAAAACAAGTTAGAATGGCTAATAGGAAAAGGCAATGGTCATCAATTACAACCAAAGATATGGTGTACATATCCATCAAGAATATAAAATTCCCCAAAGGTTTAGCTTGTAAATTTGTTCCTAAGTATATAGGATCATATAAAGTATTGAAAAATTTCGGCAACAACTCTTACCAGATCAAACTGCCAAGCAGACTGAAAAGCTGAGGCATACATGACATCTTTCACTCCTTACTGTTGAGAATATATGTGCCGAATGATGACCATTTATTCCCCAGTTGCCTCGATATACAAATATGGAGCTTTAAAAACACTGATCCAGTACCTGAATGGGCAATAGAAAAAGTTAAGTCCCATGCTGGATCTAAAGAAAACTCTTACTTTAAACTCCTATGGTCTTCTAGAGACACTACTTAGCTACCATACCACCAAATCAAAGAGAAAATTGCTGTACAAGAATACCTCAATTGATTAGGAATCGAGAGCATAGTGGAACTACCAGAAGGCAACGGGAAATTACCTAAGGACACACAAATTTCACTAGGATCGATCCATATAAACTCGACCCATAACTTAGCATCAGAATTTTTGGACAACCTTGCTGCAATCCTTGAATACGACGATTCTACCCCTATCTTCAATTCCCTTCAACTATCAGCTATGTCTTTCACTTCAAATGAACATACCAAGAATAACCTTGACAAGCTCCCTGGAGACATCTACAACGAGGATGGGATGATTGACTTCTCCAAAATGGAAGTTGATATCTCCATGAAGGACATCGTTAATATGGGTGTAAGACGTAAGGCCACCTTTCAGACTGGACTTTATTATAATAGTCTTTTTGCCACAGATAATGGGCCTGACATACCAGTTGAATCCATTCCTTGAGATGTCGTGATGGAACCACCTCCAAGTGATGACACATCAGACTTTCCTTAGGAAGCAGCTAAGGAACCCGAGGTTGAGGTTGCAGAATCGACTACCATCATCTCCAAACTGGAGGTTGCACCAAAGAAGCTTCCAAGCTTCAAGAGAAAACTGGTACCCACCAATACCACCACCACAGTTCCCCCAGTTAAGGAACAGATAACAGCCACAACAGCTAAGCCAGCCTTGAAACCTAAGAAGAATTCAATACTTCACACACCAGATGTGCTTCCATCCACAGTTACTACTACAGCAGTAGACGAGCATATTGAGGCTCTGGAACAGGACACTCATGCAGCCATGGTACATCAGCCCCACCCAAGGAAAAAACCCAAATATTGTACACCAAACACCTATACCTCCCAGCCTGTGGTTCTCCACCACCCTACTATGGAGCTAGCAGTGGTCTAGCCCAACTTCAGCTCATCTGGCATTGGTAGTATTGTCAACAAAGTGTGCAATGATCTCTGGTTTATCAAACACCCTGAGCATGGTTCTTACTCCATTGACCCATACACTTTCACATCTTTCCTCCAGTTCGATTCCCTTATTCATTTCTGTAAAGATGGACCTATACCCTATGGTTATCATTACTTCGCTGAAAACTTCAATGGTTACAAGTCATACACTCACCACAAATTCGTTACTTTTGACAGGAAGACCAACTCCTGGGTTCTCAATACTCCTCCAGCCAGTGGTCCTGATGGGATTATCCTACAAGGAGTCAAAATGTGTACCAGCCCGGTAATCTACAAGACACTATGGATGTACCAACTGATCGACATCAGGACAGGAGGCCTCGACATCAAGCATCTAGAGCTCTTGAACAAGACTCTCTACAAAACAGCAAAGATGGGTGCTGAATCGGATGACGAAGATGACCATCAACCTCAAAAATGTTCCCACATGGAATTCAGCTCTTACTCAAATAGGTCACAACACTTCAATAGGCCTCAGCCTATATTTCTCTAGTGTGGTCCACCTTAACAGTTGACCAGGAGGGTGTATATAGTGGTTCTGTGACTTTTGTGACTTATCACACTCATGCTCATGTTCATGTGACAGGTAGAATTCCTTACACGCGCTCTCTGATCTTTGTATGTGCACCCTTACCATAGAGTAGTTACTAAGTATTTATATCCGCCTTGGAACTATACAGCTCATATACAGTTCTAGACATTTACTGTAGACATGTAGTATTTAAGAAGAGTATCAACATAGGATACTCTTCAGACTCTAATCAGATAGTTCTTACACTGGTTCTACCTGATCTTCCTGAGTTTTAACCCCTTCTCTAATACCCATGTGACTTAACTGTTACTTTAGTTATGCTTGTGTCACATTAGGGATGATATTCCCATTATGCTTCTGAAGTCTAGGATTAGGAAGAGAGTACACAGTCTTCTAATGAAACCTGCCAGTCATGATATTAGCTATGCTAATAGCTCTCCCAAGCTGAAGATGCAACATTATTTGGGGAAGAAGAATGTTAATCCTAGCTTGCAGTCTTCACCACAACTGTTTTCTCTGCATATAAATGGCACTCCCCACCTCCCCAATTCCCAACATATAAGTAGCCTATCCAGCACAAGCCTGCCCATGCAACTCCCTGGACAGCCAATTATGAGACAATATGTCAGTAGTTATCATCACATGCCCCTGCCAGTAGCCTATACCTACAACCCATTTATTCACTACCCCCCATACTCCAGCTATACATATACACTATTCTCCCAGTCCCAATCACACCCATATTCACCATATTACACTTCTCAAGCACTCCCCCCTACCACAATCCCAGTTCCTCACTACGGCTATCCACTATTGCCAATTTTACCATACCCTCCCTACCTACACATTCACTCACATACTCCCCTCATGCATTCCTTGAGCCACAGCTTAGCAGGTTCCCTATATGGAATAGACTACCTAGCCCTCAGACTCCACTGAGGCTAGGTGAAGCAGTCTCGTATCTTTGTGCATGTTGAGTCCAATTAGTAATATTAGCTACCAGCTGGAAGCCAATTCTGGATCTTCTAGTGCTTGGAGTTCTGCATCTCGCCACTACTATAACGAAGAGCAAGAGTCAAGTAAGGGTTTGTTCATAATGATCATATCTGGCACTGATGTATACACTCTTTAGATGTGACACTAAATTATGGTGAAAGTAATATAGGAGATACCCAACCGATGCAGACACCTTTGAAGCCAAAGGTGAATATGCACCATCTGCAAAGGGATGTTAGGAAAAATGGAAAGAAACAATCTACACCTGAATATATTCTGGCTTCTAATGTTGCAGAGCTACTCGGTGAGTTCAAAGCATTTGTCAGTAATTTAAAACTTACATTGATTGTAGCATTTTGCTTCTACCAAAACATTTCCCAACCCCAATTTCACAATGAAAAATAGGGCTTCAAGCACAAAGTATGGGCTATCCATGGCACTGAACACCTGGAACTACCCATTACTTTCAACTTTGTCAGCAAAGGCCACGAGAAAATCACAAACAAACACTTCAATGCCTTTGTCCCCATTTTAAAAAGACTACTTGAAAGTCTTCACAACAATCATTCACGGCATTTTTATAAAAAACTTTACAACAAAATTTCCTATCTTATATATTTTATAGTCTATGTCCCCCACTCATTTTTTGCTATTTCATTTATTGCACTGCGCTCCTTTTTTTTTTTTTTTTTTTTCGAATTTGGACATTGTACATATGGGGACTTGTGGGTCTTGTGAGAGAATATCATCATTCTCATATTTTAATACTTACAAGCAGTCGAATTTAATACCATTGTCAGATACTTCTACAGCTCCCCTCTTCCAGAGCCAGCTGGACAAGTTCATTATGACTTCAAGCCTGAAGGAACTATATGACAAGCAAGGCTACATGGTCATTGATGGTCTCATCAATGAAGAGGACTGCCTAGAACTCGAACAAGCCTGTGAATGCATCATAGCTCATATGCATGCTGGTCAGTGGGCTTATTGACAAACTGTCAGTAAGCAGTTCCCCCCTTATGGAGATGATAACCCAGACTCATGGGGTGTGCAACATCTCATGTATCCAGGCCTTGGGGAGCCTGTCTTTGCTTGGTGGTATACTTCCCAGGCATTGATTGGTGCTGTGAAAGAATTGCTGCAGTGTGGTGAAGATGAATTACAGATAGGTGAGTTGTATTCGGTTTTTTGTCAATTCATGCGAGATTTAACATGAACTGCTTAATTTAATAGAGCTGTTTAATTTACTCATAAATTCTTCCAAGCATGACTTTACTTTGTGTTGTCACAGGGATGATGTTAGCAAGATGCTAGGAAAGATACAAATGAAGCGGAGGAGTGTGAGGTGCTTGACAAATGGCACCATGGGGTAGGTATCTACAATGTGTTTGATGTTCACAATGAAGATATTCACCTGTTTTGTATAGATTCAATGGAATATGTGCATGTTGCTTAAACTCTCGAAGAGCTTCTTGCATTAAATAATCAAAAATGGGCTCTATACAGTGTTAATAACACTGTTAAGTAAGTTATACTCAATCCGTGGTTCTGAGAACTTCCTACTTGGATAACATATATATCGAGATTTAAATAACAAGAATATAAAATCTAGCTAATATATGCCAAATTTTGAGGCGACTCCATATAGTATACAACTTGTTGAAGACACTACAATGCACACTAATCTGAAACTTGTCCTTCATCACTCTCATTCACAGACAGCATGCTACTCATCTCCTTGAGCCATTTAGTTCTATGTGTATCTGATGCATTGGCATTGTATTCAGCTGCACCATGTTTAAAGCTTTCAGATTTGAGGATACCACCATTCTTCCATATGAAATCATGTTTGAACTTGTCATTGTAATGTGGCCAGTTTTCATGCCAGAGAGCCTCTTTGAAAATCTTATCAAGGTATTCATGGTTGTGGAGCTTCAATTTAGTCTCGTCAGTCATATCATCATCTGAGCCATCATCCAATTCCGAGTTGTCTGAGGTATTATTGCTCTCAGGTGCATTTTCAAGTCACACCTTCATGTGAATCCATTTACTGACCACACTGCAAGTCTTATGTAGCCACTGACAAAGGGGTTTGTTGTTCTTGGGTTTAAATTCTTTTTGAAATCTGTTTCCTCTCATAAACATGGCATACTTCATCTTACCCCCAATAGATTTACCATCCAGTTCTTTACAGGTTTCAAATATATCAGCAATTAAGTCATCTAGGTTGTTGCCCTTGTTATACTTGAGATAGCTAAGTATGTGGTATAATACCAATAACATGAAGGATTCTAAATCATCCTGTACTTCATGTGGCTTTCCTGGATTCATAAGGACCAAGGTAGACATATAGTACCAGGTTCCAGTCCTGGCATGTATACATGGTGGTTCAGTCATCATACTTTTCTTCTTGGATAAATCCCAGTCATTTAGAATACCATGTCCCCATCAATCCAGCATAACATTGTTCCCACTTATGTTGCAGTGTAATATGCTGCACTTTTCCCAAGCTTCTTTATGAGCTATAATATGCATTAGCAATGCATTCAAATTTAAAATAGAGATGAATCCATACCTATGAAAGCATTATATGTTGCTTGAAGCATCTGTTTAGACTGGGTGAAGTACTTCAATGGTCTCCCAATGAAATCGATGAGGAATTGATGATGTATGTGGGGTGTCAATTTAGGCTTGCCAACAGTCCAAATCTTTCTAGCAAAAGTATTTGAATGTGTCTTTTGGGCTTCAATATCACCTCCACAAATAACCTTCGGAATATTTTTCACATTTCCTTTTTTTAATTCTTCCAAGATGTCAGTTTCCACCTCCATTCCTTGGAGATTGGATCACCAATAATTCTTCACATAACATAGCTTCTTTGCCATCAAATCCCATGTGGAATAAGCCCTAGTGGAATGACCAACTAGAGAGTCAGCATTTAGAGAAAAACCTTGGGTAATAATCTCCTGATATCCTTTTGGCTGTGATGCATTGGGGACTTGCATAACAATGACATCATGAGTTGAAGTCAGCATGCACTGTTCAGCCATTGTTTCAACCATATTTAGGTCCTCTGGAATCATTGATTTTTTAATATTTTCCTCTTCTTCATCCCAATATCTTTCCCAGTCCTCATCAGTAAGATTGGCAATGCTACTAACGACCTTGGCAGGTTTTCCAGGGGAATCAGGTACAGCAGACTCCTTCTTCTTTTCCAGAAAAGCCTCGAGCACCTTGTTGTTGAGCTCTGTGATGGCAATGTGAGTATGAAATGCCTTTAGTTTTTGATGAAATAAATTATCTTCATCCAATGTAGTAGTCCCGCCAACTTTGTCTTTGATAGCTTTTTCCTTCAATGCAACTTCACTTCTTGTAGCTAGGCGAACAGTAGTATCAATACCTCTCTGAGCATTATCCATTTGTGATAAGCACCAAAAAAATTGAACAAGAGGCTGAGAGTCTTTCCCATATTCAAAGCTCTCAGAGACTACAGCACCAGCATGATTGAAGTAAATAATGTATGCCTTGGTTTTGCATATGAAGGCCATAAATATGTATGTGCAATGTTGATGACTGAACCACTCGGTTGCATATATAGCCAGTTGGCCTTGAACTGCTTCGTGTTTTTCTTCATCCTTTTCAAACTGAGCTGTGCCTTTGTCATTGAATGGGTTGCAACTGTCCTTCTCCTTGATCTCCACCCCAAAAGCAGCTTTGTTAAGCTGATTAGCTTGTTTAGTGTTTACCAACTCCTTCTTGTATCCTGTGATATTGATCTGCCAATTCTGGTTGCCGTTTGGGTCTGCATGATTCAACATATCTACAAGCTTAAGTCCAGGTAGCAACTCTGGATTATTTTCAAACAGTTTAAGCTAAGTGTATTTGTCAATGTTCAAAGGGTATATAATATGAGAGAAAAATATACTCACCAAAACTAAGTATCTCGCTTTTTCGGTTTTAACCTCAGGGACAGCAACACCTTCAAAAAATGTCTTCACAATGGTAGGATAGACAGGTGATTTCTTCCCATCCCCTGGCAACTTCATGAACTTTTTGAAAAAAATCTTGAGTAGCATTGGTCCCACCCATAGAGTGCACATTTCTTTTCTCATCTTCACTCAGATGTTATTAACTCTTTGTCAGTAGCTTGGGTCAGGATAACTGCTTTGGTTGCTTCTAAGAGTGGGTTTAGGAGGAGAGGAACCTTTGATTGGAGCAGGGTCTGTAGGAGTAGAGCCTGGAGAAGTGGGGCCTGCAGAAGTAAGCAATAATATGTTGAAAATTGAGAATTGGTGATGACAGTGGGGAGAAGCCCAAGAGGGCCAGTGATGTGCCAGTCCCACTGCACAAGACATTAAACTCTTTCAAATGCAATAAGATATCAAGAAGTCTAGTACACTAATGTTTAATATGATAGTACTGAACCGTTTTGATAGGTGTTTACCAGCAAATGGTGAGTGAATTGATTACAAATAACCAATTAGAACTGTTATAAGGGAAGTATGGACTGTTATTAGGACTGCCAACTGTACTGTGTTGAGTAACAGTCATACAATTGACAGTATCCATATGGGTATTTCCGTACCATCAACTACACTGTATAGGTAATTTTTTGGAGCCCTCACAGTTCAGTATTGCTATACGGATGGCCGTATTACAGTATACAGTCTTATATGGTCAGTGTATACACTATGTTGAATGGCTTTCATCAACTTTTACCTGTGAAGTATTGTTAAAATTTGAGCTGGAGAGTAAGTAAATATTAAGAATTAATTTCCAGAAAAGATACAGTAGATTAGTTACTAGTCTAGCTCTATAATTTCTGCATGCAAAAGACAGAGATGTTGCTTTAGTAACATGAGGCTCCATATGGTATCAGCTTTAAGGCTAGCACATTGCAGATATATTGTGTCTCTTCTGCCAGAGAAAATGCATTCTACAGCAACTGCAGAGTCTGAAAACAAGTCAAAGTAAGCAAGTTTTTAGTAGTTATGACAAAAGAACATCTGGATTATAGAACATACCTGGAATACCCAAGATATCTAAGGCAAGGTGAGATAGATCAGGAAACTGAAATTGTTGACTATGCCGTTACTGAACTGGATCGCAGTTATCAAAATCCTCTGGTGGTAACATAAAATATTGCTCTAACTCATCAATATTGACCCAAGGCTTGCACTTGAAGCATGTAGTGAAGCAGTTCTTCTCTTGTGACAGATTGTGTGAGAAATATGTTGAATCACATCCTGTAGTACATGCAGAAGAGGATTTTGAAGCTGAACCAGAATAGTTAGTGTGAAAATAGTCATGAAGGGACTCCTTTGCTTTAATAAGGTAAGAAGCCAGAGTAGAATCATTACTGTAATCCAACTTGAGTCCTTCATAAGAAATGTGTGGATCCAACACTGAAACATTGATAATTATCTTGTAACAAAATTGGGCTAATAAACTTACAGGCTGCCCATATATAGAGTGGTGACTTGTCAAATTTCTCATAATACTCACTAAGCTTTAGATGAGTATCAATGAGAGCTTCCTTCAGCTTCTGTGGTGCATTGTCCAAAAGCTCAGAAAGACCATTCTTTAGTTTGCTTTGGAGCCCATGAAATACAGCACCAGTTTGTGATAGCATGGGTTTCTTTGTAATCAACATCTATGTAGTGGCAGAGTGAAATTTCTTCAGCCATTTTGAAACTGTACCTATAGCCTCCCACTCATTGTCAGAAAGCTCGAAAAGCTGAAGACTGTTTCGCTGAGTGGGCTGTGTAACAAAGCTATCAATTGCATCACAGTATTCAAGTGCATGGCCTGGTGATTTATAAATACAGCTTCTGTTAGCAATGCAGTGGTTACAGAATTAAGACCTACTTACTGAATATCTGATGGATTGAAGACCATCTGATGAAATATAACTTGTAAATTACTTGTACACTACTTGTCCTCTCTCAAGGGCTTTATATACATGTAAACTACATATCTAGAAATTTTTACTTATTTCCTATGGTATTCTACTTTGTATAATCCAAGACAAAGTCAATGCATTCTAGTATTTACTAGAGAGTGCAGCATTGGCTTGGCTTACTAAGCAATCCCCATGTGTGCATGGCAGAGTTGCATCATTACACAATACTTCCTCTCAACTCTGATACCATGCCAAGATGCTGCCAAAGGTCTTCAAATTTCAACTTTGAAAGTGCCTTCATGAAAATGTCCATGAGATTGTCTTCCAATGCACAATGGCATATCTCAACCTTGTTTGAGGTCACTTTCTCACACACAAAATGGTGCTGAATATCAATGTGTTTGCTTTGCACATGAAATCCTGAGTTATGTGAGAAATCAATGGCTAACCTATTATCAATATTTAAGTTAGTGGGATTTGTTTGAGGATATCCCAGCTCAGTAAGAATTTTGCAAAGCCATATAATTTCTCTGGTAGCTAACCCAGCAGCCATATATTCTGCTTCCATAGTGGAGAGTGCAACAGTGGGCTGTTTTCTTGAGTACCAAGAAATAGGTCCACCTGCTAGCATGGAAATATATTCCGAAATAGATCTTCAATCATCTAGGTGTCCAGCCCAGTCAGAATCTGAATAGATCTCTGGCTTGATTTTATGTGATGTCACAAGTTGTGACACATTGTAACAGATGCCAAGATCATGCATGCCATTAAGGTAATGAAATATGCATTTTAATGTGCTCCAATGTGTAGGTAATGGGTTAGATATAAATTGACTTAGATATTGCACAGCAAATGCAATATCTGGGCGTGTATTAATTGCCGCCCACATGAGTAAACCAATTCCTTGAGAATAATCTGGAATGTTATATGTTTGTTCCTCCGGAGTTTTGGTAAGTTTGGTACTGGGATTAATTGGAACTTTAACTGGGTATGACTCTAACATCCCAAATCTCTCCAAAACTTTATGAATATATTGTTTTTGTGTAAGTAGAATGAGTCCACACTTTTTGTCACATGTAACCTTGATGCCAACAATCTTCTTGAGGTCTCCCAAATCTTCTATTGTGAAATGTCATTGAAGGTCAGCTTTAATTTGGGTAAGCACATTGTCATTGCTGAAAAAGGCCATGTCATCAACATGTACAGCAACAATTGTGAGGCTTTGATTTTGTGTCCAAAAATAGACACATTGATCAGACATTAGCTGTGTGAATCCAAGGTCAAGAAAAACTTTATTTAATTTATCATTCCAGGCTCTGCCAGATTGTTTTAGGCCGTAAAGTACCTATTTGAGTAATAAAACATTATTTATGCCATTGTTATAGTCTGGAATTTGTTGCATATAAATTTCTTCCTTGAGTTCTGCATTTAGGTAAGCACTGACAACATCAATGATGTGTGAATTAAGTCCTAAAATGGAAGCGAGGACAATTAGGAGCCTAAGAGTTTCTATCCACATGACTGGTGCAAATGTTTCATCAAAATCTATGCCAGGAATTTGTGAGAAACCTTTGGCTACAACATGTGCCTTGTAACACATAAGTATTGGATCATCAGGATCTTTAAGTTTGAATACCCAGTGGCAAGAAATGGGGATGCAATCTTTAGGTGGGCTGACTTTGACAAAAGTACCCAATTTAATTAATTGATTCATTTCCTCATCCATTGCCTTTTTCCATTCTGGCCAATCATGACACTCCATTGCTTCCTCTAAAGTTGTCAGGTTATTTCCTTCTAATTTCCCCAAAAGTGCATAGTCTTCTTCAATTTCAACAAAGTTGTTGTAATCTTCTACCAATTGTGAAGTATCGACATCATGTGACTTCTTTGGACCATGTGCTGAAGGATTATTTAATTTCACATAATTTTTTGGTGGCAAATTTTGCAGATTTAGTACTGGCACTGTGTTCTCTGAAGCATGGGAGTGATTTTCAGATTTTCCCACAGTATGTGTTTTCAAGTTGACATCTTGATTGCTATCCACACTCTCCCTCTTAATCAAGGTGGAGGTTGGAATAATAACTTCATCACCTGTATCAACAGTGGCATCAACAGAGAAAATTACATTGCATGATATCTGAATTTGGTGAATGGCTGGGTTATAATATCTATAGCCTTTAGTTCCTGTAGCTACCCTTGTGAAAATGAATTTCTGAGATTTTGTATCTAATTTAGATCTCTTCTTGTCTTGTTGTAAGACCCAGTACTGTTTGCCAAATTCCTCCAAATAAGAGACATCAGGTTTAGTGCCTGAGAAAATTTCATGTGGTGTTTTCCCATCTGGTAGGGCATGT
>JASFCY010000152.1:0-16494 GCA_036940585.1 Cyathus olla
CTTTTCCTAGTCATTGATCCTCTCCCTCAGTCTTCTGTTTATTGTTAGGTGGCCTTGTCTAAGTGTTGCCCTGACAACTTCAGTGTTTGAAAATTCAATCACAGAGTGCACTGTTACATATAGCTATTCCTTTTTTGAAAATTAGATTAATCAACTTTCATTGGTTTTCTCTTGGTTTTCTCAGTTACACTTAGGTACTAGTCAATTTGTATAAATAGCTTACTGTTCACCCCAGGAGAGTTTGACACTGCTACTGAACAGACACATGAGTGCAAAAACACAACCTGCACTACCTTGATACTTATTGTTACTTAATCTTCCTGAATGAGATATAATTTGACCAATCACAATAGTGAGAGCCAGAGCAAATCAATAACCTTGCTGCTTGGGTATTGCTACTTGGTAATGAAAATAGTTAAAGCACTTGGACCAAGAATCAGGGATTGAGCAGTCAAAACTCAAATTGCCAATACAATGCACATTGTGAGCATCAAATAAGTTCAAACAAACAATATACACTGCCAGTAATATACAGCATGCATTGACAAATACTTTGTACTTTGGTTGATCTGTTGCTATTACTCTATTGGGATGAGCTTTAACCTCATTTTATCCCCAAGTTTGCATTGTATTTGTATAAAAAAAACCAGTAGACAAGGAGATGTGTATTTAGTTAAATCCCATTTGATCTCTAGTCCAAATCTATTCGCATTTTTACCCATTTATCTAATTCTATCATGTCACTTCTATCTGGTACAACCTTGATGGTTACATCCACCATCTGTGACCTATACACAGTTACTTCCTATCTCAATGATCCCAGATTAGTACAATCCATAGACCAATTAATCTTTGACTGCATAAATGTAAAGAAGATTGCAGAATTCAAAGACAATCCTGTCGAATTGGAATATGGCTTCTTTGAAGGTATGTGTTGCAATTCAGTAACCCAAAGTCACAAAGTTCCAGAACTGATCTAATCACATGACCCAAGGACTTTAATACTTTCCAACATCTTGGCTTTCTAGTATGTTCATAGGTAGTTAACTACTTTAGATAGTAGATAGTGGCTTTGATATTGTTGTAGATAAGTCTTGGACATTGTTGTAAGTGACAGATGACTTGTTATGGTTGAAGTCAGACACTAACAGATGACAAAGGAAGGATGAGTAAAGAAGATATATAAACCATCTGGAATATACAAGCTTAAGACTAAGGAGTAACTACATATTAATTACTACTTATATACTGTTCTACATGTGTCTGCCATGAGTCAAGAGTCCATGTGTAAGTTGTGCATATCACTATGCTTTACTGTGTGTGCAGTTGAATGATCATAATGAAACTGTGCCCATAGTCTTGCTGAGTAAAAGTGTAGTTGCCTTGTGGTTTCTGCATGTGTGTCATGTGATAAGTCACATGATAGATTATGTGGTTGAAGTGGGCAGATCCTGACATTATCCCCCTCTTAAGAATTGTGTCCTCACAATGTATCTAGTTGAAATGCCTCTTGTGTGTCATTAATGGTTCTTTGTCGATGTCGCATTCGATACATTTGAAGTTCTACATATCCATAGGTGCTGAGTATGATAAGAAATAGAATAATCATGGGTATTTCCCATAGTAGGTTGAAGAAGATAGAGGATGACATATTGGTTCATAGTTTCCATTTCTGGTTCTTTAAATATTGTTTTAGTCTTTATTTGGTTTCGGCATATTCAGGTTTTTCCAGTGGAATTTATCCACCAATCTCTTGGCATTCTCAAGGTTTCAATAATCCATCCATGTGTCATGTTCATGTGAATATCCTTTCCACTTGACTTGGTACATGATCTTTCAGTATCTCCATTGAGATTCCAATATTTCTTCTATTTCATATTGGTCTTGGTTGTTGACTAATACTACTGGCAGTGGATTGGGTTTTTTCTGGCTCAGGTATTGGGGTGCAATGTACTTTGTAAGGAATTGTGTGTGGAATACAGGGTGTAGTCTTTTCCATAATTTTGGAATCTCTAATTCGTAGGATGCATTACTGATCTTCTTTAGAATCTTAAAAGGACCATGTTGTTTATTGTCAAGTTTAGCTGTGGGTCAATCCGTTTTGATACTAATCCCTTCAAGGTAGACTTTGTCTCCGGGTTTGTATTCATCAGCTTCTTTACAATGTTTATTGTAATACTGTTTCATGATTTCCAATGTGATTCCTAATGAAGCTTTTGCATCTTCCCTTAATTGAGTAATATCTTCGATGAATTTTTCAACTCCTATAACCCTTGTTGTTCCCGAGGGTCCAGTGCCTTTCCATGGATGTTGACCTGTGTTCATGTAGAATGGTGAATATCCGGTTGATCTATGAATTTTGTCATTATACGAGAATTGAGCCATGGGTATCCATTTGGCCCAATCTGATTGCCTGTAGTTGATGAATAATCTAAGATATTGTTCTATCTCTTGATTTACACATTCCACTTGTCCATTAGTTTGTGGTTGATAGGCAGTTGACATATTCATTTTGATTTCCAGAAGTTTTGATAATTCCTTCATGAACTCCGATTTGAATTGTGGTCCTTGATCACTGATTACCACTTGAGGAAGTCCATGATATTTGAATACATGATTGCAGAATTCTTGGGCAACTCCTGGAGAGTCTATTTCTTGATTGCATGGAATAAACTCAGCCATTTTAGTGAATTGATCAACTACCACCATGAGGAAATTGAATCCTTGTGATATTGGGAGTGGTCTGATAAAATCTACAGAGATTATTTGCCATGGTTTGTCTGGAATAACATTTGGATCTAGGGGACCTTTTTTTGTCATTTGATGGATATTGGTCCTTTGACATGCTTCACATCCAGATATGTATTTTTTGATGTCGGATTTCATTCGTGGCTACCAGTAATCTCTAAGGATTAATTTCTGTATCTTATATTCTCCCAGATGTCCACTAATGGCAGGATCGTGATGAATGTGAATTATGTCTTCTCATAGTTTTGCATTTTTTGGTACATAGACTCGGTTTTTCCAATAAATTATACCTTCTTCTGATTCAAGCCAATTTGGATCCTTTTGATCAAGCATTTTAATGACCTCTTTATCATGATTCTTCTGAGATTTTCGGATTCTCTCCATGATATTGTTGTCTTGTCTGATCATATGATGTTGAGTTCTGAAATGTTCTGCCTTCAAGAGTGTAATGTTTGTATTGTCATTTTCACCTTTATCATATCCTGGTCATCTGGAGAGTAAATCTGCTTTGGTCATCTGGTTTCCCGGTTTATGGTATAGTGTGAATTCATATTCTTGCAACTCTGTGACCCATCTGGCTTGTCTTCTGTTAAGCTTTTGTGGTTTCTTGAAGTACTCCAGATTTTTATGATCTGTCCAGATTTCGAAGATCTCCTTGGCTCCGAGGAGATATTGACACCATTCCTCTAATGCTCTTATGATTGCCAGCATTTCCTTGTTGTAGATTTCATAATTTCACTCTGCAGGATTCAGTGCATGTGAAATGAAGGCTATCAGTTGATATTTGTCGTCTGCTTGTTCCTGAGAGAGTATGGCTCCATTAGCAAAGTCCAAGGAATCTGCTTCTATGTGATATCTTCCATTATCATTGGGCAGGACTAGCACTGGTACTGTCGATATTCATTCCTTGAGATCTGAGAAGGCAATTGCTTGTGGTAATTCCCATTTCCAATTGTTCTTTCCAGTGAGTTCGTGAAGAGGTTTAGCTACTTTGGCAAATCCTTCAATAAATCTTCAATAGAAGTTAATGAACCCCAAGAATTGTTGTAGTTCTTTCTTATTGTTTGGTACTGGCCAGTCTTTTACAGCTTGTACCTTAGCAGGGTCCATTTGTACAGCATTATGAGAGATGATTAGTTCCAAGTATTCGACCTTGGTCTTTTTGAAGAAGTGTTTCTCTGGTTTCAGGAATAGATTGTTGTGTTCCAATTTTCCTAATATGCATTTTACCATCATTCGGTGTTGATCTAGTGTTTCTGTAAAGATCAAAATGTCATCCATATAGACTATGACCTGTCCTAGATCTATTTTATCCTTAAAGATATCATTCATCATGATTTGGAATGTGGCTGGTGAGTTCATTAATCCGAAGAACATGATCAGTGGTTCGAACAATTCTCTGTTAGTTCTAAAGGCTGCATATTGTTCATCGCCTTGCTTAATCCTAACATTGTTGTAACCCCAACAAATGTTGAGTTTAGTGAAATGTTGGGCCCTTTTTAGCTTATCCACTAATTCCTGAATGAGGGGTAGGGGATATTGGTTTTTGATTGTAATCTTGTTCAGTTGTCAATAATCTTGAATAGGTTGTAGTAATCCATCCTTCTTTTTAATGAAGAAGAATGGAGATGCCCACGGTGATTTCGATGGTCTAATGCGTCCTGACTTGAGATTTTCATCCAGAAATTCATCCAATTGTCTTTGCTCTTCTAGATTCAATGGGTAGATTTTACAGTCAAATTCCTTAGCTCTGGGAATAAGTTTGATTGCATGATCCCAGGGTTGTCTTGGTGGTAATTCATTGAATGATTCCTTCTCAAAGACCTTTTCATATTGATGATAGGCTTCAGGTATTGATTGTTTCCAATGCATCTTTGACTGCTGTTTATTTTGTGCCTCAGCAATCTTGGATGCTGTTGTTTGGAATGTTCATATTTTGATCTCCTTCATGATGTTAACTGCAATTAATCTATCTTCATAATCGAAGTTGATTTCCTTGTCAAGGTCTTCTTCTTCTTCAGGGTCAAGGGTATTGATTAATGGGGTAAATTCAATTGGGCAACGTGTAAACTTCAACATGTCTTCTTTCCAGTCTATTTCTGGGTTATGGATCTTTAACCAGTCGTGTCCAATGAATATATCTGCCTTTCCAAGATTGAATACTGCAAGAGTCATGGTTTCCATGTGTCTGCTGAGTCTAATCTGGAGTTCTGCATAATGGGTAATCAATCCTCCTGAATTAAACATGCCATCTACATTGTATACCGGAATAGGTCATGGGTATTCCTTTACTGTGATCTTGTTCCTTTGTACAAACTCTTTACTTATACACGAGCCAGTACTTCTGCTATCTAGTAGTGCTTTTACATCATAACTCCACCTGGAATCTAAAGTTGTGATAACCATGTATAAGTCCATTTGGTTTCCCTTGGTACCTCAGATGTATTGTTTGGGAGATTGTAGTTCTTCTAATGCTATTATTATGTCATCATCAGAGAGGTTGTTCAGATCTCTCAGTGTAGCATGAGTTACTTCAGGTCTCCATTTCGTGTATGTCCAAATATCAAGTATGCCAATGGCAACCTCTGGTTTTTCTTCTTTGATTCATTGTGCTGTCCAGTACATATTTCCTTGTTTTGCTTCCTTACCAGGAAAGCTGCACTTAGATTGTTTGTTCTTCTGTGATAATATAATAGATTCCTGATCTATACTAGGGATATTTACAGAAGAAGGTACATAATTAGAGGCCAATGAGTTTGCACTTACTGCTGGCCTCAGTGAAAACCCCAGCTAGCAGCTAATTGCACTTTCTGGTCATTGCTGAGTTTTGGTATGGGTATGATACAAGATTCAGTAGTTACAGTGTCCGTGTTTGTACATAAAGAGGTGTCTATAGCCCTGTTCATAAATTGTCCTTGCCTGTTAGGGCAGTCCTTAGATAAATGGCTGCATTGGCTGCACTTAAAGCATAGTCCTTGGTGTTTCATAGTATCAATATCCATGCAATTGCCTCCATGTGAGACTGGGATTTGATCAGGGTGTGTTGCTGCTCAAGGTGGGTTTATTCTGGTTGGTTAACTTCCGGGGTTAAAATTTCTGTTCTTATTCCCTGTAGTCTGGTAATTTCCTGTAGTTCCAAACCGAGTGTCTGATTCCCTTTTCTGTCATTCAAATATGACTGCCTTATTCTTCCAATCATTGATAGAGGAATCATCCTTAAGCCCTGCTACTTCTACAAGTTTCTTCCCGAGTCCTGGGTTGACTCTGCTCTTGAATTTGTCTACTAGGGTGGTGTTATTGAATCCGGTAAGATTTTCCCAAGCATTGAACTCTAGGATATATTCCTCCACAGGTTACTTGTTCTGTCTGAGTTTTCCAATCTGTGTGATGGCATTACTCTGTGTCTCCAGGAATACAAAAAAGGCTTGTAGGTCTATGGACAGCTGGTTCCAGTTGGGAAATGGTGGAGTAATTTTGAATGGTTGGATGTTTCCTTCCATTCTTGCTGCTGCGCTTCCATGGACTTCCTCATTTGTGGGTTCCTGACCATTGTGTTCACCTTTCCATGTTTGCCTTTCTTTATTAAAGGCAATCAATTGTTCCATATATGTGTCTGCCCATCTTTGAGCAATGTTTCCTTTACCCTTCTTAATCTTCATTAAGGTTTGGGTAATCTGGGTCCAGTCTGAACCAATCCTTTTCTGATCAAAGTAGTTCTCCATCCAGTGACACCATCCAGAGACTTGGTCTGGGTCTTCTTCAAAATCATTGGGTGGTGTGACCTTCTTGTCCTTCTCAGGTTTAATTTCCCTGATTACTTGATTGATTAACGTAGTCAGGTTTGAGGTGTGTGTTGTTTTATCCGTATTATTTAGGTTATTCCATCTTTCAATCCCATCAATGATAAAAAGGGAGAGGAAGATTGTGAGGAAGGCGATGATTGCGGCTTTGGTGATCATGATTTAATCAATGTGAATACACTCGGGGCTGTTCCAATAGAAGTGGTCCCAGTACTCACAGCAGAAGAAGCCCTCGTGATCTGGAACAGGTGGTATGGGAGATGGGGATCAGGAAATGGGTTCAAGGAGGGGAATTTTGTTGGGTGTAGGAGAGAGGACTTGGATTTCCCAGCCAATTCCTTGTTCATGTAGTTCCTCAATTGAGGGGTATGTATTAGGGTCAGGTGAGGATGGGGTTGGGGATAGAGTAGATGTAATTGCTTGGGTAATGGTCTGAGTCTGGTGGTAGGGTGGGATGTGGTGAAAAGTTCTGGTTCGAAGTTGGAATTGGGTCTGGGATCTTGTAACAGGCATACATTTTGATGTAGGTAACAAGCTATGCACACCTTAGTCACACGCACACTGGTTTGCAGATAGAACTAGCTGGGGCAACATGTAGTAGCCTCCCCAGACACTAGCGACTTAGGATTCTCTGAAGATTACCCCTGCAGTCCTTGTACGATCGGTAATTCTCCTAGAGTTGGGCTCAATGTTACTCTGTATGGTTCTTGTGCTTCCAAGCACAATGATCAAGTCTATTGAATATAGTGTACATCTATCAGTCAGCCAATTGATGGAGAAGATAAAGGGTAATAGTGATGTGGGGGTTCCACAGGAGTGTGTGGGGTCAAGTAGGGGAGTCTTAAGCTAATGTAAGTGACAGATGACTTGTTATGGTCAAAGTCACACACTAACAGATGACAAAGGAAGGATGAGTAAAGAAGATATATAAACCATCTGGAATATACAAGCTTAAGACTAAGGAGTAACTATGTATTAATTACTACTTATATACTGTTCTACATGTGTCTGCTATGAGTCAAGAGTCCATGTGTAAGTTGTGCATATCACTATGCTTTACTGTGTGCACAGTTGAATGATCATAATGAAACTGTGCCCATAGTCTTGCTGAGTAAAAGCATAGTCGCCTTGTGGTTTCTGCATGTGTGTCATGTGATAAGTCACATGGTAGATTACGTGGTTGAAGCAGGTGAATCCTGACAATTGTAGTGCTTACTGGAATATTATTGTACCTACTCAAATATTGTAGAATATTCTAGTTACATATTTCTAAGTACATTGTAGTTACTTCTAGATACTATACCTGTAGATATAAAAGCAGAGAGAAATCTCCGAAATATATTACCTTTTTATTCACTCATTCTTATACTGTGCACAATAGATTATAGGCCCCAGGTGGTCATAACTAATTAAAGAATCCATGACAACAGACAACAACTCACCTAATTTATCTCTCACCAATTCCACACCACTTACTATTTTTATCTCACAACAATATCTACCAAAGGATCAGGGTCTTACCAAATGGAGTTGTTGAAGAGCAACAACTGGATGCCCTGGAAGTAATGGATGCTTGCCATGCTTTGGGATTTGGACCTGGAGGATTATATTGAGGAGAAAGCTGCTTCTCCAAAGCCTCAGGACAAGAAGAACCCTACTGAAACAGAGACCAAGGCAATAAAGGAGTGGAAGAAAAAGGATGCAAAGGCACAAACTTACATTGAATTGGCAATAGGAGATACCAAAATGATCCACATCAGTGGTGCCAATACAGCAAGCCAAATGTGGAAACAGTTGACACAGGTTAAGGAATCTAAGGGTCAACTTGGCATACTCATGATGCAATGTGTGCTATACTGCACACAGGCAGAAGAAGGATTTGATATGGTTGAACATATCTTGAGGCTCCAAAATTTGCAGGAGCAACTTGCTCTCATGGACAACAAGGTCTCAGATGAGGATTTCCTTATGGTACTCATCACATCATTACCTGAGAGCTGGGATAATTACACTTCATCATATTTGGGTTCCAGTGGTAACAAACCAATAGTTACATTTCATGAGTTTGTTGCTATTCTACTGGAAGAATACAGGCATCAAAATGAGAGAACAGAGGAGTCCTCCACTACAGGAGTAACATTACATGCCAAGGGAAAGACTTACAATAAGGATAACAGGAACAAAGACAAGGAATGCTATAATTGTCACAAGAAAGATCATATATCCAAAGATTGCTGGGCCAAAGGAGGCAGCAAAGAGGGACAAGGACCTAGGAGGAGAGGAAACTGAAATCAGACTAACCAGACACAAGACATGGTTAATATGTCATTACAGGATGCCACCTACCATACACAGAACACCCAGGAATTTTCGAAATTTGACTGGCTACTTGATTCTGCCATTAGTAAAGAACCAGCCAAGATTCATGGCATTAGAACAGTATATCTAAATTTCACAGTTGAAGGGAAATTAGTCTGACATCAACTGCAAAACATGCTACACATACCAGAGGCAAAGAATTGTCTGTTATTGCAGCCACAATTTGATGCTGCAGGTGGCGAGGTCACTTCAAAGAATGGAAAGTGCTACCTAAAGAATAAACATGGTTAGATCACTGGAATGAGTTGCATAATTAATATGCTATACTTACTCAATGCACAAGTGGAATTACCTGGACAGGAACAGGCACATATTGCTTCATCAAGGAAGCTCTCATGGGACCAATGGCATAGATGCTATGGTCACCTGTCAGTTTCTGCACTCAAAAAATTAAAGAAGAAAGGACTTGTTGATGGACTTACCATAGATGAAACAATGATCCCTTCAAGAAGTTGCGAAGCTTGCATTCAAGCAAAGCAAGCACACCATCCATTCCCTAAAGAGGCCGAAAATTGATCCAAAACAGCAGATGAATGCATTATGAGTGATGTTTGGGGACCAGCATCTGTACAGAGCATAGAAAAAGCGAAATGTTATATATTCTTTACAGATGACTGCACAAGACTCACCACTGTGCTATTTTTGAAGACAAAAGATGAAGCCTTTGAGCACATAAAGGAATATTGCACTGTAGTGAAGCACAAGTTTGGAAAATATCTGCACTATCTTTATTTTGACAATGGAAAGGAGCTGGTGAATAATAAATTAAAGAAATTCACTGCAGATGAAGGAATAACTGTGGAGACAACAGCTCCATACTCATCTTTACAAAATGGCATTGCAGAACAATTTAATCACACCCTACTTGAGCTGGCATGCACTATGCCAACCCAGAAAAATTTACCACCTTTTCTATGGGATCAGGCTGTTATGCATGCTGCATACCTTTGAAATCGAGCCCCTACTTGTGCTCTAAATGGAAAAACACCTCTTGAAGCATGGTTAGGCCATAAACCAAATGTCTCGCACTTCAGAGAGTTCAGATGCGATGTTTGGGTGCCTGGTGAGTCGGAAAATCACTCCAAATTGTTGCCAAAGTCGAAAAGGATGATATTTATTGGCTTTGACAAAGAAGCAAAGGCCATGCACTATTATGATCCAAAAACATGTTGAATTAAAGTGTCACGAAATGTAGTCTTCAATGAAAATGATGAGCCCAAAGAACTTGATAATATGACAACAGTATTAAGTTTTGGAGCTGAGGGGGAGCCAGGGAACAATTCCAGCTCACAAAATGCACAGAACCTGCCAGAAAGCAAATCAGACATAGAAAAGAATAAAAACATACCTATTCCATCGTTTCAGGAGCCAGAAATGAGGCAGCTGCGACCTCCAAAGGACATAGACTATAAGAAACTCAATAATCCAGATGCAAGGAGGCCTTCACATCGATATATGCCTCAGGAGGAACATTCTGACACAACTAGGCCTACAATGTCATCATCAGCTAAAGGATCCCCAAAACATTGAACTGACCTTGCTATTGATGCTCTGGATATGTCATTTCAAAGGGTACTTGTGGGAATCCAGACAGGGACACTAAATGAAAGCCTAAGCAATGAAGAACTTCCCAAAAATGTTGAGGAAGCCATGGAAGGTCCACTGAGCAAAGAGTGGAAAGCAGCTGTAAAGACAGAATTGGATCAACTAGAGCAAATGGGCACATGGGAGCTGGTAGACTTACCTGAAGAACGAAAGGCTATAGGAAACCAATGGGTATTTGCAAAGAAATATGATGATTTCACCAAAACTCCAAAATACAAAGCTAGACTTGTTGCACAGGGTTTCAGCCAGAAGCCAGGAACCGACTACAATGAAATGGGGACTTTCACACCTGTTATGCAATTCGAAACATTATGAGCCCTATTAGCTATGGCTGCTATCAACAACTGGGAAATGACACAGATGGATATGAAGTCAGCTTACCTGAATGGAGAGATAGAGGAAGAACTCTATATGATACAGCCCACTGGTTTTGACGATGGAATGGGCCAAGTTTGCAAGTTGAAGAAATCCCTATATGGACTCAAGCAAGCAGGTAATAGATGGAACAAGAAATTTTGTGAAGAAATGGAGGAGCTAGGATTTGTGAGGACAAAAAGTGACTATTCTTGCTTCAAGCATGTCAACAGCGACATGACTGCATACGTCCTAGTTTGGGTTGATGGCATCATTTGCTTTACCTCCGATAAGTTCGAGTGCAAGTGAATTGAGGACGAACTTATTGCGAAATTCAATACAAAGGTCCTCGGTGAGCCCAATATTCTACTGGGTATAAAAATCTCGCAAGACCATACCAATAAATCAATTTCTATTTCGCAAACTCATTACATTGATTCCCTCCTCAAGAAATATAGTCTTGAAAATGCAAATCCAGTCCAAACGCCACTTGATCCAAATGTTAATTTGGACTTGGAAAATATTACATGCGAGGAAGAGGGGGAGACAGAATCAAAGGAATTTATTTCGAACAGGTATGCCAAAATGATTGGAGGACTTAATTATATCGCTCTAGTTACTTGCCCTGAAATTGCTTTTGCTGTGCACAAATTGGCACAGTACACCAAAAATCCTCAAGCTGTACATTGGACTGCTATTAAACGAGTATTCCGATATCTTAAAGGAACTCGCGAATATAAATTAACCTATGGCGGCACAGGAATTAATTGGACAAATGAATTAACAACTTATTCAGACGCCGATTGGGCTTCAAATTCCCATTGCAAGTCAATCAGCAGCTACATTTTCTTACTTGGAGGAGGTGCCATTGCCTGGAGTGCAAAGAAGCAATCGACGATTGCATTATCCACCGCAGAGGCTGAATATACAGTGACTGTTCACACGTCTAAACAAGTGTTGTGGTACCGGTCTCTATTTTCCGAATTAGGACTAGACCAGCCCACACCCTCTGCTATCTTCTCAGATAACCAAGCTGCTATCGCTATTGCACATCACCCAGAATTTCACACTCACACGAAACATGTTGACATCACATTACATTTCTTACGGGATCACGTCGAGCAAGGAACTCTCACACTCAAGTATATTCCATCACGCGAGAACTTAGCTGATTTATTCACTAAAGGTCTCGCGCGCCCGTTACATCAAGAATTAACTTATGGAATTGTTGTAATGCTCAAGACAGGGGGAGTGTTGTAGATAAGTCTTGGACATTGTAGTGCTTACCGGAATATTATTGTACCTACTCAAATATTGTAGAATATTCTAGTTACATATTTCTAAGTACATTGTAGTTACTTCTAGATACTATACCTGTAGATATAAAAGCAGAAAGAAATCTCCGAAATATATTACCTTTTTATTCACTCATTCTTACACTGTGCACAATAGACATATACTATATAGTTTTCGTCATAGGTATTTCTACGTAGTATAAAAACCCTCCCTTCTGTCTGGTAGCTACAAGTTTCAATCCACTGCTTTGAGCAGTTATTCGTGTTAGTATTCTTTCGTGTGGCTGTACCGTTACTTCGGTCACGCTACATCCACAGTACGTCAATTGCGTTGATATTATTAGAAACTACATAACCTTGAACTTATCGTTTATGTAGTTTTTTCTAGACTCTCACAATTTACCAATTTAAACACTCTTCGACTTCTCTTTCATCCCGAATTTGAAGAAGATCTAGAATCTGATTATACACACATGCCAACAAGAGGCTCTGTATCTTACATTTCAGATTATGATACTTCAAATCGTAATCCAAGGAGTCTGGCCAGAAAACCTTGTCAACCTGCATATCGTAAATTTTATCGCAATGCCAAACGAATTCACAGATAATTTATATTTATCTGCTAATTTACTCTCGTTTTTACAACCCCTCCAACAACTATCTCGATCCTAGCCCACCCAGAATTGCAAAGCTTGTCGTCGGAAAACCCAATAGATTTTTGGACTGTAGCTCTACCCAATTTTCTCCAGGGAGCATTCAACGTCACTTCTCTCAATATATCTTGTAATAATGTTTCAAGTACGTCGTTGTTGTCTTGGGACAACATATATATCCCTACATTGTCGAAATTATCTTTGGAGGGCATCATGTTTATATCACAGCTCGATGGAGTGGAAGCATTCATCCAACGTCACTCAACTTTATTGGGGCTGTCTTTGTCCAACTGCTCAGTCATGAACTCCACCTACAGTGCCGTTGGTCAGTATCGTCTTTGGAGTGGCATCTATGAGTCCTTGCCGTGGACAATTTGTACTGTTGGTGTCCCTTCCTTGAACATCGACCGCCATAAAGCCATGATGGAAAGTGATTTCGCTTATATTGATCATAAATTTATGAGCCACTACATTGATCTGGACACAGATTCGAGCTTTATAGGCAACCCATACCTTATGAAGGAGCCGACTGCCAAGCTTTGGAGGCTCTAACCGCATGAAGTTCGTAATATAAAGGATCAGGCCCAGACACAGGCTTACTTACAGACTTCGAGACTTTGTATATATTGGAGATTAATTAGAGATATATTAGTGACAGTGCTCAAAAATTAATATATGTAGTTATTTTATAGATGAAATCATGGTATGATATATATGATTATACTTAGATATAAGTACTTCTTGAGTACTTTTTTGTTTGTATCTCATAGCTTTCGCAGTGTGGAGTTGGTGTGGATTTCTCCTCCACAAATTTGCCATAAGTTACTACTAAATAGCCTTAGTAAGTAGAAACAATATGATTGACTTCAAAAGAATATTTCAAAGAAAAATGGAGTCAAAAATTCTTTTCTGTAATGCTGCAATTACGTTGCCTGGCAATAACAAGATGTAAATGAAATTTGTCTCAGTTCTTCTACACCAACCACACGGAAAAGCGCATATTACATTTGCCGGGATCTCTACTCTGCTGAGGTACTAGATTCCCATCGAAGTTAGAGCAATCGCCTCTGAGAACATCAGAAACGTTTTTACAAGTCCCTATATTGCCGAATACCGCGCATCAAGTAACTTTTGCGACGGGCTAATATTTATTTATACGTGAAAGAAAGGCATTCACCAGACCGTAGATACGTACCCTAGGTGGAGTGCAGAAGCACTGACTGTGAGAACAGCGGTGAGGATGACAGCCAGGCTCAGAAAAGAAGTTAAATGAGCATGAACTTGTCAGGGTAGTCGCGACTATGATACCGGTAGGGATCTCGAGAATGCTCGCTGCTGTATTTTAAGATTTCCACTTTCCAACCCATATCCTTCTTCATTCGCGTAGCCGTTTAAACAGAAAGATATCAATAGATTGACGCGCTAGAGTACAGATTGATTTGTCGGAAAAGATATTCGCAGTTTCCCAAGGTTCCTCAGTGGACAGGAAGGAATTAGAACATGTGGCTTGATGGAAGTTTTGCCCTTTTTCAAAGAGATGCCACTGTATTGAAGAGGAACGGCCAAATGAGCCCGAAATGAGACCAAGGATCATAGCTAGGGATTAAAACTTTGAAAGGGGAAAGGAGAGCTCGACGGTACCTACACGAATCATTGTTGTATTCTATAATTATTTCAGCGGAAAATGAATAGAAAAAAAGTTGGACATGCAGGTTAGATTGAGGGGGAAAAGGCGGCTGGTTTGTGGCGGTGGAAACATCCATGGCTCCAAAGGTGGAGCATAAGTATTATGGATTGATGAAGTTTCAAATTTCACGCTTCATGTGACAACATATATCATTGGAAGAATGAGAGACGATTGAACGGGTTTAAATTGCAAGAACGAGAGACCACAGAAGGAGGAGTCGGGAGCGTAACTAGAGGGACGATATCGTTCCGAGTTCGTCTCGACTCCCTGGAATGCCGCCGGTACATTGTATCACGGTTAGACGGGATTTTAAGACCGTGGTGGACAAAGTGGCCCGGGCTGTGCGAGGTTGGGCGGAGATTTTGGCCTGGACTCGCAGAAATGTTACTCAACTTTCAATGTTTTGAAGTCACTGTTTTCTTAGAAGCTATACATTTATAGATAATTTGTAGAAAGCCCCGACAGACAACATCCGGCATTGCTAATACTACTGAATAAGTCGCGAACAAGCACATGTCAGTAGACAGTCGACAGTGCAAAAACGCTTGAACCCGCCACGTCAATTGTCCAGTGTACAGCAAGAAGTTTACGGTCTCAAATAAACGTCTAGCTCCATCCAGCCCTACCGCATTTCCCATTAAAAGATTAAATATGGCGCATGTATATAGTATTTATAAGAGGCTATCGAATCATGAATGTTCCGAATGTAGTACTATTACCAAAAATGCCATTTGACGCTGGTAGAAGTATTCGAAAGGAAGTTGCTACCGAAAGGATATGAACTACTACTATCGTGTGTTGTATTGTTATATTAGTATGTTCTAGTCGATTCCTGACCATCCGTATGGTGAGTATTACTTAGTTCTTCCGTCAATTCTCTGAAGTTCGCAAGGAATTTATCCCATTCGTAGAATCTATGAATTTGTTCAGGCGTCATTTTTGTAATAGAAGCATTGCAATGGCACTCACTCAAAGCCAGGAGTGTTATGCAACGTCATGGTATTACTGTCCACTTGCTGCTGACTGGTAGGGGCCATCGCGTTCAAGTATGGCCTACTTAATTCTATAGTATCCACGGCATCCCCCGATGAAGAATGTTGCGCTGTTATCTGGTTACCAGAATGACTCCTGCTCCAATATGCAGATGACTGTATCGGAAAATCGGCACACGGTTGCTGCTCGAAATGTCGATGATTATACCTTGCAGATTGTTCATCTGGATTGAAGTTCGAGGGGATGGATCCGTGATTACTACGGCTGTCGGAGCTTGTTGATACATTGGGATACGGGACGTTATGCGATGCTAAGATAGAAGCTTGCAAATACGCTTGTCCAGCACCGCCTGAATATCCTATCTCATGGTTTGGAGTGTCAGACATACTGTGAAGATGTAGATGCTGAACAGGATATAAGGGCTTGGAATGAGGAAGGAAGGACGAAGAAGCACCGGATTCTGACGATGAAAAGGAGCCTTCTTCCTCGTTTCTATTAATAAAACTGTTCGGTGACCATTCCGTGCCCGAGGAAGAATGCGCCATTTTGTTCCACAGATCCAGATCATCCATTACACTAGGTTCTTCCTCAGAAATGATTAACTCTCCAGCGCTCGCTAGCTCATTTAGCACATCCCTAGAGTAGTCATAAGACACAGTTAATTATAATTAAAAAGTCGTGAAGGAACTTACAGATGCATCCCGGCCGAACGCCACCTCTCTTGCGCCCTTTTCAGTACATTCAAACACACTTCAATATGCCGCACAGTATTTGGATCTGCATCCATCCCACTCCGCCTACTACTCCATATATTGAGAATTAATACAGTCGCCGTCGGCACAGCAGCCATTAGCATGTAATGATGGATGACTGAGGTACGCTTCATCTGCTCCGCCAGTACCGGCGAGCAGGAACGCGCAGCATTGCTGCATATCGCTACGGAGGGTAAGAGGAGTGGTGACAGGTGACCTTTGGCTCGT
>JASFCY010000153.1:0-16299 GCA_036940585.1 Cyathus olla
CTCCTTGAACAACAGCGTTTTCTTTCTGACCCGTCGAGGACTTTCCACTGCTCCTCTTCGACCATCCCAGTGCGCTACGGCGAGCGTTGGACGGGACACGAGGACGAGCATGAGGAGCGAGCCCGAATGCGTTCTCTCTCTTCGGCTCGACGTCCATGTCAAACGGAGAGAAAGGCTTCAAAGACTCCAAAGCATGGGGAAGATTGCTTATATTAGCGTTGACTGTCTTCTCCTGCAGCACAGGGGTAGCTGCTGCATTGGCCGCAGCAGCAAATGACTGCTGAACGTCGGCTTTGAGGTCTGCCCTAGAGTGCTGTGTTCCGATACGGTCAGGGGATAGCGTGATCTTCGAAAGGCGTGCTTGAGGGTAAGGAGACGGCCGAGATAGAGTCCGCGAGCGCATACGACGAGGTCGCATTTCGGAAGGCAAAGGACCGTAGTTCTGAACAGAGTGCTCCAATAAAGCCTGCATTCCCGCCGGATGACGAGGGGGCTGGAAAGCTGAAACGAGCGTAAGGAAAACGTTATCTGTAGGTCATAAAGAAACTTACATTGCACAGCGAAAACCGAGAACGGCGTATCCATCCATTGTTGCTTGCTTTCCGTAAGAGTGTGCTGTGCCTCGTCCCTCAACGCGTAATATTTCCGGAGCGTAGTAATACCCTTCTCATCAGTCCATACCAACTCTTCAGGGTTCGAGTGGACGGAGGCATTATCTGAATCGACGATGAAAACGGGCTGGCACTGAGTAGTACTGTCGCTATTCTTGGAAGCGGGAGACTTGGCCGGCGACGACGTAACAGATTCCTCTTCGATCGTCTCATACACCGATGACCGGGACTGATGTGCTTTGGAGAAGCGACGACGATGACCATGCCCGCGTGCACGAGTTCGAGCCCTGTTGCGGGCCATAACCGACATTGGGTGGGTAGCGTTTGCCAACACTGTATTCACATGGGAGAGATCGATGCTTGACTGAGAACCGCCAGAGATAGAAGAACCGTCTGATGAAAGTGGAGGGGTATCACCGCCACTCGAACTTGACGTGCAGGTGCTGGAGCGTGATCTTGTCGCGGGCGCGGGCTTAGTGAAGACAGGAACCACACGGACTTCAAAGGAGAAGCATAAGATTAAAACTCTAACATAGATGAATGTATACGCACATGAAGCTGACAGATCCTCTCCTTCGGCCATGAGACAGCTCTCCTCTAGGCTCTGACGTTCCAAGAGTCCTCGTTGAGCTTTGATCATACGCTCACCACCGAACTGGAATGAGGATGTGGATGCGATAGATGGCTTTTCTACAATGCGAGCCTTCTTCGGGGAGTCGGTATAGTCGTCGTAATTCTTCCCGGCGTGCTTGCGCTTGCCAACTTGCGCGCTAGGCGAACCATCGAAGAGCGAGCCGACAGAACGACGTCTAACGTGACCACCACCGAGCATCTATGTAAAACAAATAAGTTCAGGATCCATAAACCAATATGATCTACTTACGCTAATCATGGTATCGTCCTCTTTCATTGGACTGTGTACACTGCCCATGCTGATGATTGAAATAGGGCGGAATTGACCAGGAGGCAAGAGACCTCGTCCTAAGGGCTGAGAATAGTCGTTTCCAAAGAGTGATTCCGAGGAAAGTGACGTCCTGTGACCCGTCTTGTCGAACAGAGAATCTTGCATAGACGTTATACGATCGTCATCCATGATTGAGTCGTAAGAGAACCTGTTGTCCCGGCTTGTGAGGTTCGGGGCAGCGAGACTCTCAGGAGGTGAGGCCGATATCGAATCCAAAGGCATTGCGCGATCTGAATCGAACATTTTATCGCCAATACCTGGACGTCCGAGGTTCATACCGGTGAAATCACTCATCATCGAATCTACGGATGATTCTGGACGATGGCGAGCCCATGCAGCACGTCCGCCACCAGCACCATGCATCGCGTAAGATTGTGCAACAGAGCTGGCACTTGTCCAGGACTCATTTCGGCGATGGGTACCAAAGCTGCGGTTGTAGAGACTAATTGGCGGCGCAACTGAAGTAGTCGACATATTGGATTCCTGACGACGATGTCCACGTTGTGGCATGGGGGGTCTGAAATAGAAGCTTGACGCATCGCTATCAACACGGGTACGGCAGGGACGACGATGGATAAAAGAGAACGTATCGTCCACGCTGAAAGACATAGCAACGGACATATCCTCTGAGGAAGGTCTCTCCTGCAAGACAGGCAGGCCATAGTCGAAGGGATCCGCGGAACCAGAATCTATTACTCTTCCGTAAGAGGATACGGATGCAATACTGAAGATTGAATCGTTCTGGCGGTGGTTGGCACGCCGCGCTGCTGCGACTGGAGGATAGAACGAAGGCCTACTGTCGTTGAACTCGAAGCCACGACGAACTTCATCGAACGATTCAAACCCTACAAAGCTGGCGGCCGAAGTGCGACGAGATTGGTCCATATAGTAAGAGCTCCTGTTACCCTCGCGCATGAATCTCTTCGAACTTGTATCCGAGTTAATGCGAGGACGGGTTTCGCGCTCCATGTAGTAAGAGCTCCTGTTACCTTGGCGCATGAACCTCTTCGAACTGGAATCCGAGTTAACGCGAGGGCGGGTTTCGGGCATGGCGTTAATCTTCGCATAAATGGACTTTAGAACTGACTCATCCTCGAATGTCGAAGATAAGGATAAAGAGCGAGCATGAGACGGAGGCGGGATAATGTCAGAAAGTGTTAGCGGCTTCTGAGGCTTAGCAGGGCTGGGGCTAGGTAAACCACCGAACTTAAATGATCTGTTGAGCTGTCCGTCTGATGGTTTGGACGAAGACGAGGTGGATGCTCTCAAAGCTGGAGAGAGATCAGCCATAGCGACGTCCTCCGAGTCAGTACTTGCCAAGCTGTCAGACCCTTGGAGAAGAGTGGGCTCCTTCACGTCAACGAGTCGTGAGCCAGAAAGGGTGTCGAAGTGACTCTTAGTCTCAGCGGTTTCTGCAGATTTAGTGGTTTCATTGAACATCGTCGGCTCCTTAATGTCTGGAATGCGCGATACGGAACAATTGTCGAACACAGAGCTTTCGGAGGTGTCTTGGGAGCTATCGTGACTTTCCATCGCAATAGTGAAGTCCAGGGGAATTTTAGGAACAGGAGGCGCATCGACGCAGAGTAGGCCATCCTTGAGATATCTGAGGTCTACCTTTGCTGGAGTTTTGAATGCATTCTCTACTTGCTCAACGAAGCTTCGGCGATCGGAGGCGCCAGATTCATTAAGTTTCTGAAGTTCTCCGGTGAAATCGAACGACTTATTAGTATCTTCCTCAGACGTCACCCCACCTTCATCGATATCAGCCTGCTCACCGGCGTCGTCGACAAGTTCTGCCCGGAAAATAGGTAACTCGAGCCTTGGAACAACGTCTGAAATGAGACCTAAATCATGACGCAGAGAAATAGGCGACTCTTCTCTCTCTGTAACTTGACCATCACGATAAGAGAGCGTATCGTCGCCGGATCCTGAGAGAATACACCTCAACTCCTCTGGAACGTCAGAGTCAGGATCAGAGGCATCGAGCTCGGGAACATTGTACCCGGAAAAGTCGGATCCGCCTAATGTACCTCCCATTCCGATCAGTTTGCGAGTTTCGGGAGGAATAGGAATGCCACCACCAGCCATACTTGTTTGGCTGGAACGACTGCCTTTGGGAATATCGAGGGGGGCAAGGGACGATCGCTTCCTAGCATGAGTTCCTTCAGGACGCATGAAAACGGAGCCAGTAGGTGTTGGAGAACCAGCACTAAATTCATCCATAGAACTTTTCGAGCCAGCCCTAGAAGACGAACGAGAGTCTCCGAACATAGACATTGGGGCACGAACTGACCCATTTATGGACGCATTGGATAAGAAGTCGAGCTTGGGAGGGGCGGCCCTCCGTCTTGCAGCGGGAAGTGCTTGGAATACTAGCTCTGGCTCTGGTTCAGGAGCAGGTGTCATCGTACGCTTGTGACCGGGGCGGAAATTTCTTCCTGGCGTACCAGAAGACGCCGGCGTGGGAGGAAGAGGCTTGTCGAAAGGTGGTGAGCTAGCTTTCTTTTCCTTCACTGGCGAGAGCTGTTGGTTGAGGACACTCCAGGGCGCGATCTGCTGACCAATAAGGTTAGCCTTCGAGGATGCTTTCTTGATTGTCGCTGCCTGGCTTTGAGCGTAGGGCCTCAATGAGCTGATGGATGCGGTGCTATCCCTTAACTTGAGCGGGCTATTACCAAGGAAAACCTTCCTTTGAACCGATTTCGTAGGGCTTTCCTGAACGGCACTGGAAGCGGTTCCGGCCAAAAGCTCTTCCAGAGTAATAGGGGATGGCCTTAAAGGAGTCATGTCTGGGGTTGCAGGCGTTGCCTCTAAATCCAAGACGTTGATGAGCTGAGCAAGGTCGTTCGTGGCGGTTTCAAGAATGGATAACACACCTATGGGTATACATTAGAACGTACCACGACGAGAAAGCAGAAGAAAAAAACTTACCATCATCACCTTCATAGAACGGTTTGGGCCTGCTCTTACCAAGTAGCTGCTCTGACATCGGTCTTCGGCGGGACTTCTTAACAGGTGTCGTAGCAACTTTAGCCTGCTCCTCATCCACGCTTCCCTCGAAAATACTCTCATCGTCGAAACCATGACCGTCGTTTGTCGCCTCCTCAACTGTAAGAATAGGATACTTACTCTTCCTGCCGACAGAGCTCGGCGTGGGCGAAGGTTGGACAACCTCCTCAACTTCCTCCTCAACAAGCTCCTCAGCCTCTTCAGGTGCGGAAGGAAGTGATGATCCAGATGCGCTACGCAAACCAGGACCAACTTCTGGGAAAACGTCGCTAAGAGCGGTTCTCCTCCTTCCGTCGCTTCCTCTCCTACTTTCTCTGCCCTCGCGCCTATCTTTCTCTGCTTTCTCTTGTCTCTCCTTCTTCCTCTGCTCTTTGACGTGCTGTAGGCCTTCCTCGTCCCATCGGATGGACGCAGAACCGCTCCCTCCTGAACATCCACTGCCTGACGAGTTGCGGGAATTAGATGATGCAACAGACATGGGACGAAGAGAGGACGTCGTGGACAAAACTGAGCCAGCACGATCCCTGCCGAACTTGAAGACAGATTCTACAGATAACCGGTTGCCTGAAGGAGCGGCAACAACAGGAGGGTTGACGAGAATAGACGAGGCTGTTGATCCACTACGAAGGGTAGGAAGGCGCATGGAGGAAGGCAATCCAAGTCCGAGGATGCTGTTTTTCTTCTTCCCGAGCGTTTGCGCCTTCGGAGGTGCAAGTTTCGACGCTTCAGGAGAGGCAGTCAGCGCGCCAGCTTCAAAGCTACTGGTGGACAAACGTAAGGTAGCTGGCCTCTCAGGTTCCAGCTGATCTTTGGCTTTTGTCTTGGACTTCTTCTCCTTGATGGTTCCCTCGTTTTCCTTCTTCTCTTTCTTTTTCTTCTTCTTAATCGTACCCTCCTTCTCCTCCCCAGCAGCGCTCTCCTTCACCTTCTTCTTCTCCCTGACGGTACCGTCCTTCTCCTTCTTCTCCTTCTTCTCCTTGACGATCCCATCCTTCTTCTTAACTTTCTTCTCCTTCTCTTCCTTCGACTCATCATCTCCCGAAGGCTTCAACTGCGCCCAGCTGCTCATGCGCGCCATAGATCTAACAGACCTCATAGCCCGCAAAGCGATAGAGCCCTGGTTATTGCTCTGACCACCAGGGGCAGCAGACGGGGGCGCAAGAAGACCTCCAGCAGTGGGAGTCCCCGAACGAGAATACGTGAAGGGAGATGGTGCAGGACCGTCCGACTTGGACGACGCAAGGAGTACTGAGGTGGGAGTAGATCCGCTCCGCGTGGCTTTTACTTTAGGTGCGGAGGCGATACCCTTCCCAAGGAGAACGAAGGCTGGCGTAGATCCGCCGCGGTGTGCGTTCTCGTCTTCAGGAGGGACCGGTAAGCCCTCAGGTGTAGGGCCCATGTTGACTGGTGTGTTGAGGAGGATACCAGAATCTAGCGAGTTGAAACGAGCTCG
Organism: Cyathus olla; assembly: GCA_036940585.1. NCBI lineage: Eukaryota > Fungi > Basidiomycota > Agaricomycetes > Agaricales > Nidulariaceae > Cyathus > Cyathus olla. The sequence goes on from JASFCY010000153.1 coordinate 6,041, forward strand.
CGAGTCTTTATCGAGGCGAAGAGGTTCTGGGGCTATGGTAATAGTTAGATAAAGCATAAGAGTGGAAGAAAAGATTAGCGTACTCTTTGAGCGCGCGGGCATAAATATACCGCGAATTGAACTCTTTACTTCCTCTGATTCGGAAGCTTAGGTAGAATAATATCGTCAGTAACAGCATCGTTTTACAACAGCAGAAAACGACCTTACCTTTCGCCTTATTCTCCTTCGTCTTATCCTTTGAGTCCTTCCTCCCCCTTCCAATGCTCCACCATTTCCCCTCGGTCTCACCTTTCACCTTCAACCCCTCGTTATCTTTCTCCTCCCTCACTTTCACCTTCATCTTACCCTCGTCATTCGACTTGGGCACATTCGTAACCTCACCCAAAGCTCCCCCCCCTCCCCACTTCATCCCATCTAATGCTGCGCGAGATTTCTTCTTCTTCACCATCACAATCTCTCCAATCTCCGGGTCGTCAGTGGGATCTACGTAGATCTCGAACCCACGCTTCGCTGTAGAGCCTGTAGCGCCTACGCGGCGAACAACGTCAGAAAAGTCGTTCGCGCCTCTTTCCTTCTCTTTGTCTTTAGACGACAAGAGACTAAGCTTCGACTTCTTGGGAACGAGCTTCTTCCTCACTCCTCCATCCTTGGGCGTTAAAGCAGAAATTGAAGGGATGGAGGGCATAGAAGCCCAAGAACTGTCAAGTGAATCGTTACCAGTGCTGGGAAGGCTGGGAACGGGAGGAGGAAACGATGTGTTGCTTGTTTCTGAGCCAGAAAGCCCCGTCGCAGACGGGGTTGCGGAGATAAGTCTAATGGAAGGAATAGCCTGGTTGTGTATAGGCGTATCCTGTGTTGGTGAAGATTCTATCGCGCCAGCGGGGCGTGATAGATGCGGCATTGTATTCCGCATCATGATGTGTAACTTGAGAAATAACTAGTGTCGTGACGAACGAAAAAGCGATAATAAAAAAAAGCAAATTGAAAACTATGTGCAAGTCGTAAAAAGTCGGAAATAAGTCGTTTCGTAGATCAATAGATCTGTCTTGATAAAATCGGGTCCTTGAGGATGATATGTTTGAGATTTGTTGTGTATATGAGCTAGCCGCGTGAATGTGCGTGAAAGCGTGTCGAGGCGTAATGAAACGTGGCTCGTGCAGACGTTCAAAAGCGTTATTTGAAATCGGCGTAATGTAGAAACCTAGAATGTAGTATCCAAAGAATAGCGTTCGTTAATTGTTGTTTGCTTTGTAGAAATGAATCTGGAACCCTAGAAAAAGAGGATAAATCAGCATCGCAGCTTGGTATTCAATCCCATAGCTTACCTTCGGGCAATTACCTCTATCTTTTCTGCGTATCAACTTCTACAACACCCTCCAGCTCACAGCGGGCGAGTACGACGCCTACTAAGACTGGTGTGGACTGTAGATAGCTCCTTTTTGCTGCGTTAAGCGATACGTGCGAGGGTCTGCGGGGAAGAGAACGAAGGAGCTCGACACAGCCAACGCCGTAAACCCAACCAACAGGTCACGGGACGGCGTACATGATGTAAGCCCCGAGACCAACAAAAATATACAACGGTAAATAACGCGTCCTCCATTCTTTCTGTCATCTTCGGTATCAACGCCCACGGTCATATTTAATGCCGAGAGATGTGTCTGACCATCCCTTGCGCCAAATATAACTCGTCGTAACGACCTTGTTTTCCAATAAAAAATTCCACTAAGACACCGGCCAAACCTTGTCTGGCTAAGAGCACACCTTTATCGAAAAGGAGTTGCTTGTATTTCTATTTTCACACATCTCTGTGCGTATCTTCATTATGAAAGAAGTTCAGAAACATTACAAACGAACCCTGGGTCTGATGCGGAACAAAGTGAATATCCCACAAAGGGCCGCCCCATCATGCATCATTGTCAAGGTGCGGGGTTAAACACCATACCACTGGCTGCATTGATACGTTTTCCCTCAGGTGTGCTCTCCAGACAACATGTATCTCGGCGTTCTGAATCGCCTTGGATGGACTCGTTTGTCGTTTATGAGCCATACAACCCCTCAATTGACTGCAGTTAACTGTCCAAGTTGATATACGCAGTACACAGAGAATATGCAGGAAAGCAATGCTGTAAAGTACACAGTAATATGTCACGCAACACAGAGAAATCTTTGGCGATGATACTTCCTTGAAGAAAGATGTTAAATTAGACGCCCAATAGCCTCGTGCTCCGTCATCATCGCGGAACACCCCCGTGAGATCACAAATGGCATTGCTACTGTATGCACTGTTTGATAGGGCCAGTATACCTTAAGTATGTTACTGTTACAATCTAAATTGCAAGCCTAGTATTATATATGTACCATAGTTGACCCTAGTGACTATCGCCCACTGTGAAAAGAAGTTTATTATCAGTCTCTATCATTAGTCACATTCCATCGGTGCAAGAAGATCGATTGATGGGTATTGTATGTCTTTTCAACATAAGTGTTATTTTAAGGCAGTAGTACACCGTTGTACCAGTGCACATGAAAACAGCGCCGCCTCCTCCGATCACTGAACACGAATATGCATTGATAAAATAGAGTGTTGATCCGTTGAATGAAATAGACTCGGATGCACATGGCTGTCACAAGTTCAACTTGAAATGAAGGTGGCTACTTCTAGTAACTGGCGTCTAACTAGGCGTTTGTATATTATAAGGCTGTAAATACTAAATAGTAACATAGTAGTCTTCAATCGAGTGAATTGAATCTGCATCAGATTGAACTAAACCGCAATAGCTTCATACTTGTATACACTAACGCTCAGCGAAATGGATGACAGCGAGAGCATCCGCTCTGCCATCTCCATTCTACTCAGAGATTCTAACCAGTCCATAACAAGATTCATAGAAGGCCTGCTGCTTGGCTCATGTGTCCAACAATGCTCCATAAGACTCCAGGTAGCGTTCGAAACTGCTGCACAAGCTTCTCTCGAAGGCCGTACTCTGTTCATCACAGCATGGATAACCAAAGCTGGATTTCTAATATGCGCATATGGAACCTTTCCACTGTACACCTAATCGAAGCGGATGTTGATCAACAACTTAAGGAAAAGACATTGCAGCTCACCTCAAGCATGGTCATCCCAAATCTATATACATCCGCAGTGCATTGGAGAAACGATTCTTCCTCAGCTACAATTACTTCAGGGGGCATCCATCGTGCATCCATGATTGCATCCGTTGTAAACTCTAGCTCCTGCGGGAGAAAAATCGATCCCATGCCAATGTCTGTTAAACATGCTTCCCCTGTATCAGCTATCAATATGTTTGACTATAAATGCCGTAGCTGTTAGTTGGATGACATTGCCGCTTTACAAGGTTCTTACAGCTCTTATCTTTCCATGGATGACAGGGGGTGTACGATTATGCATGAAGGTCAATGCATTAGATACGTCACACAACTATGGGTATTAGAGGTTAGCCAAAAAATATTGCTAAAGAGAATATCCCTCTTACGAGACGAGTGGCACTCGTATGTTCATTCTTCTTAAGATATTCGAGTATGTTCCCATTCTGGTATTTAGGCATGACAAGTGCGGGTACACGCTCAAAGCCAGGTGCCATTCCGATAACTGACGCCACGTTCCTATGTGAACTAACACTCATCCACCTATTTAATTCTTTTGAGACTCTCTATAAATCGTTCCTAGGTCAAGAAAAGCCTTTTAATAAGAAATTAACTTGTGCCACACACCTTTGTGAAGCCCTTCCAAGCACTCATATTCATGGATAGACCCCTCCAAGCTTTAACAATAACGACGTTTCCGTCGAGTTCTCCTTCTATCAATGAGCAATACGATGACATGTATACAAAATGTCGTTGAAGAGGTTCCTTTATCCTTCCAAGCGTTAGTGTATGCTCTTTATGACAATACTGCATTAATGATTGCGACTAGGTTGAGACAGTTGAGTATTTAAACCCAAGCCATGAAGACGGAACAAGTGAGGTGCTTACCGACTGATTATGATCTTGGGTTGGAAGTGCATACATCTTAGATGAAGTGCATACAAGTTTATATTTGAGTTATATACCTGCTAGAGAACTATTTTGTCACGTTTGGCTCAATATTTGAACAGGATCTTGAGCATTGCTTGAGCACCTTGGTGGATCGAGCCCAACACCATATCGATCCTCACACCTCGATACAAGTGAAACTGTCAAAGGCTCCATTGGTGCTTGCACTGCTCTACAATAGCCCGAGTAGAAGTCATCGCTAATAGCGCTGCCTTGTACAGGCGCTCCGGTGGTCGCAGTTCGGCACGCGGCAGTGAAACGTGGGACCGGACGCTTAATAATAATAGCTTAAGTATGTGGCCGGCAAAGTACAGTCGAACCTCTCTTAACCCATACCCCTCCGTGGATACTATGGGCCATGTGCTATGAGGCGCGTGTGATACCCTTGAGCGCTAAATTGGCGCCAGTCTAGCCGCTGGTTTTAAAACCAGAAATAAATCATAACATTAGTACTGCGGGCTAGGTGTAAGCTTATTATCCATTTCTATGCAAGTTTCTATGAATCTTTCAACTGTGGAAAAGATGGCATTGAGTGGATATTTTTGCAGTTGATTGCGCTCAGGCCCGTTACACATGTAAGAACATGTTGGTAGTCCCAGCTAATTGGCTGGCAAAGGAATAAGTCGCAAATATTTTTCATTTTTCAAGGTTGTCTAGCACTGGAACGTGATTTGTACGTGCCGCGGTGCTAAATTTCGGGGGCTATTTGCGCTCACCTGGTCTAAAATATGCACTAAAATTATGGGGTTTTTTCCGAAAAAGGTATATACTATGTGGTATCACATATTCATGGGGTATGGGTTTGAAATTCCCGCCCACCGACTTGGTTGATCAGCCAATCCATGGAATATGGGGCGTCATGGGGTGTATCTCCTATGGGTTAAGAGAGGTTCGACTGTATCCCTCTTGTCAACCCTATTGTAGACTCCGTTCTAAAACGAGTCAATTCTGCGCCCCAGATAAATCCCAACCCCGTCTTCCGTCTTGTTCTTATAAATTACCACATAACGAAGTAATTTAGTTCGTTGGACCCATTATACCCCCCTCTTCTACAGCGCTGTGTTCAAGCTGTGTTCTCTCTTTTACTCGTAAGAACTCCAACACAAGATGGATTTTCGTGGTGAAGATCGGCCTCGGGGTGGACAGAACGATGAACAAAAACACCATCACCACCGTCGTCGCCACTATCATAGTCACACACATGAGAAGCCACAGAGTCCGATTTCCAGCCCAGCGTAAGGTTTCTTCTCCTTTTCTTGTCGGTGGCCTGACGTACTGGTTACCCACCAGGATACCTGTTTTGTGAGTCTGAAAGTTGGCTATTATAATGTACTTCCATGTTGATTTACAGAGGAACCAGGCAACAGCTTACTTACACTTCCATACGCACGACGTACTCCGAGCATCCACCGCTGTAAGTAAATGATGCAGGGAAGTGCAGTATGAAATATTAATCGATGCATTTTTGCTTAAATAGATCTTCTACTCCGTAAGTACACTCTATAGGAGCGTTAAGGGCGCTACCTAAATACCATCTAGCCCTTTTAACTTCCCAGTATCATCTCGTGCAGGGAACTCCCCACCACAACCAGCGACTCAACAAATTCATATCATCGATTATTCGCACCAGCCCTCTTCCCATAACCACCGAGTGCATCGCAAGCATAGTATCCAAACTATAATTATATCTGCATCACTCAAACATTCCAATAGCTATGGTCCTCCGGTCGCTGTTCCTCAAACACGGAGGCAATATATTTCTGTCCTGCCTTCTCATAACTATTCCTCACAGCCACCACCTCATCCTGAAGTTGCTCCCAAACCACTACCAGTACTCAACGCCAACTTCCGGTACTCGAAATGTACAGGTCGAAAGAAGGCTCTCTGCGTGAGACTGCCATGTGTTTTTTTCTTCTACTCCGCTGACATATAACTGGCTTAGATCGGAATCAATTATTACGGAAAAAGAAGAGAGCTACGTGGATGCATTAACGACGCCAAAGATGTCCGAGATTTCTTAATCGGTACGTATGTTCAGCGGCATTCTACTGATTCAGGACGCCTACATACACCCACAGAGTATGAGGGGTTTGATGCTCGAGATATTATGCTACTTACAGACAAAACTAAGAAACCGGCGACCAAAAAGAATGTCTTAGATGCTATGCACTGGTTGGTTCGAAGTGCAAAAACTAATGATTCGTTATTCTTCCATTGTAGGTAAATTTATATCATCTTTGCGATTTTATGGTTAATTACAGAGTAGACTCTGGTCACGGAGGCCAAGTTAAGGACCTAGAGGGTACCGAGATTGACGGTTACGATGAAGGTTTGTACTGGATTATTAATACATATTGTATCGACATACGCTCATCGATATTTTACAGTAATCTTCCCTATAGATTACGAGACCAATGGGCAAATATTGGACGATGTAAGCCATTTACAACTTCGTCAGCTCTGTCGGAGGGCTTATACTTATTATATAGGATATGTATAGAATCATGGTATGAATATATTTGTTGGTAGGGTCGACATAACATTCAATCATTGACTACGCCCAAATAGGTAAAACCTTTGCCAACTGGATGTCGTCTGACGGTGAGGGTTTCAGCGTTCACTGACAGGTTATTTTCTGCAACTCATTGATTTACTTAGGCCCTTTTTGATGTGAGTTTCATAATTCACAGTGAATACGCTTCATTTTGACTAACTGTCGTTAGTCTTGCCATTCCGGAACAGTATTGGGTATGTCACTTTTCCTCTCCTAATTATACCGACATAACACCAAATACGATATCGCCTCCTATGGCATAGATTTACCCTATGTTGTAGGTCTTGTGGCATCTCTTATTTGTCCTTTCTAAAGGTTAAACGCCCAAAAGTATACGTCATGCGGGAGTTTGGAGGGGCCTCACTACTTTAACCATGCTCGAGAAAAAAAGGAGACGGGTGCAGATGTAGTGAGTCATTCAAGACGTGCACTTATTCAAGCAAACTTTTCACACGTATTGACGTCCCAGATATCTTGGTCAGGCTGCAAGGATGGACAGCAAAGTGCCGACACCTTTATTGACAAAAGGCCAGTAGGAGCAATGAGTCATGTAAGCATGCGTTCCTACGGTACTTAATTATAAAGGCGACTAATTAATCGCCCTTTTAGGCATTCATTAAAGTTCTGAGTAAGTGATATTTAATGAAAAGTTTGATAACTCCGAGTCTCTGACAAAGTACTGCAGAACAACGACAGAACCAATCTTATCAGGAAGTACTACGTGCCGTAAGGTGAGAGTCTCTCCCACCTAGTATGAGTCAAGTACTGAACTGTGGAACCCAGGAAGGCCCTACGTGAAAAAAATCCCGACCAGACGCCTCAATTGGGAAGTTCACATCCCATAGTAAGTGACTTTCATCTAGTCATCGAACGTCGAACACAGAACTCACTACTACGGAACAGGACACAAGGCTTCAATTCGTTATCTAGTTCACATGAAATGAACATCTATATATTTATATCGTCCACGCAATATGATGTATCAATCTCCGAGCGTCTTTGATGATGTGTTCTTTTTATATCTCCGAGTCCTTAATACTGTACTCCCTCACTTTTGAATAGGCATATATCTTGTTCTAGGAAAACGCGTGTTGTAAACGTAATCATATTACGGGTACCAACTTTTGCCCAAGTATACCTTCGCTGTACTTGTTGTTGATCGGAGAACTGGAGCTGTCCTGAAAGAGTAGACAATGGCAAACTTTATTACAGTGGGCGAAGTTACGTGGGTGTCTTGAATTCTTTTTGCATGTGGTATCTGTGTTCAAGCTGAGATTTCACATGTCCATGTCCGCCTTGTCGCCATTGACATGGTCATTTGATTGATATTCAGTAGGTGCAAGTGTTCACCACAAGAGATACCACTACTTCCTAATAAGAATTTGCACGATGAATATAAATACACTCTACGAAATGCGAAGGGGGTGCTAAAATGCGATAAAAGTACATGTGAATATGCCTATGTTACAACGTTAAGGTACGACAAACAGATGCATAAATGAATAAGTGACCATATTGAGAGTTCGTGGAGTTCTCTTTAAGCTGAAGATACGATTAAGGTTTTCTTTGAATACTTACTAAGCTGATTCCTGATTTCTGGGGAAGGCGGAGTATCATGTCGAACAAAATCCAAGGATAACTTGTTCAAGGGTGTGATGGAAGTGACTTCCGCTCTCGATTTGAGAGTACAAGCAATGCTGTTGATGTCCATATCTTCGCAATGGAGCTCAAGGATATCCGATAGCGGAGTTGCGTGTTCCCTAGCGATATCTCCTGACTCGACACAGGAGTAATTTGGGTCAAGTGCACGTATGGCATCGTCACAGGAATAGTGAATGGATAAACGTGCCAGGGAATGGCACGAGTGAAAGAATTTCGTTAAGGAAGAACGGCTGGAGCGGATACCGAACAATGATAGGAGACACAGCCTCCACACCGGAAAGCCCCCAGAAGTTGAGAGCCACTCCAGAACAGGAGTGGCATCCAAATTACTTACGGGATTAACCGTATGGGAGACGTCCTCCAATGACATCTCTTCTAGAGATGGGAATGCAAGCAGCGATAAGAGAGCGAGTGCATAATCGGTATCGATGAATCCAAATGAAAATTGTCTAAGGGAAGGGAGGTGGATGATTTCTTGATCATCCGAAGTGGCTTGTGGAATGTTTGAGGCGGAGTAATTCTGCTCTAGCACGGGTCCCCATCCAACAATCGCAAGATGGCGAAGGTCCGGACAGCAAGCCAGTATATTTTTAAATTCAGAAAGAGAGGGCATAACGTCACTTGCGTGATACTTGAGTTCCAGCTCCGAGAGGTGGCTTAGAGATGAGCTGGACCAGTCAACGTGTACTCCAACGAGGGAAACACTTTTCAGTCGGGGTAGCGAGGCATTACCAAACAGCGGCATCGGGTTTCTCAGCGCTGTCGGTCGAAACCTCTCCCCTTTACTGGCGAAATAGGCATTGCATCTGGAAAGCGCAATTCCTTCGAGCATGGGGGCGGATTTGACATGTCGAGTATACCAGAGGAACGTGAAGATTGGTGACCAAGTGTCAGTTAGGAGTTCAAACCGTCTCCAGCGATGGACATGGGCTAGTAAAATGCGCAAAATAATCTCCATTTGTTGCCATCTAAAGTGATGCTCGTCTTCTTGCCAGTCCCATGCAGGATCCCTAAAGTCGAGAAGTATATCCAAAGGACACTGGCTGGACCTATCAAGGCAGGCTAGGGTACGAGCAAGCTGCTGGGGAGAATTGGGAAATGTGAGGACAACGCGTGTCCAAATATTACCTGTGGAGAAGGCAACATGTCTCCACCGTCTACAAACATGTGATATGGTGACAGGGTCTAACTCTCCGACAAGAGAGGATTTATCGCAGGCCATTAAGAATATATAAGATAAAATTTCATTGGGAAGTCGCTCAATGAGTGGTTTGGGGGCGCGGCCGAAGGAGCCATAGAGTCGAATAGCTCCTGCCACTACTTGAGGTATTTGGACATTGAAGAAGTCATGAATATCATCGGTGAGTGTCATCGTCATCTTCCACGGCGGCCTTTACTGAACACATGTTAGTAATTCACGAGGAAATTACAACAATGAAATACTGACTTACGAAGGAAGGCGTTGGCGTTTTGGAAAGGGGAGAGAAAGAAAATGCACCCATGCTGCGCCAAAGTCTTATGTACTCAGGGTGCGACGTCGATAACCAATTCGAAGCGTGCGAAAGGAGTTGCGGTGATATATCGATTGATCATTGTAACAATAGGACCAACGGGCAGACCAGCCAGACCGTCCTAAAAAGACAGCCGGTCCCTGGCCAATCGAGTGGGAAAATGTAAGCAGGAGCCGCGGCAGTCGAAATACCTCGGCATTTCGAAATAGCGCTCCCGTTAGCGCTGCCTCATGTCATCCAAGCGACCGTGTGCAATTGTGTGTGCTTATGGGCTCGACAATGATATCGTCAAGAAGTTGAAAAAACGTGTTAGCTTCCCCTCCTGCCGCCCTCAATTTTCGTATCACCTTGTTCCCGTAACAGAAATGTCTCATGCGATCAAATTTGACAGGTGTTACTCTAGAAGGCATCATCCAGGTTGCATCTAAGTATCATCGATGGGATCATTAGAATATGTTCAAGTGAAACGCTGATGC
>JASFCY010000154.1:0-16294 GCA_036940585.1 Cyathus olla
CAATGCGTTCCGGACTTGTACACCTAATTCATGCTCAACCTTGACACGATATCTCCTACCAACTTTAGCAGGCATATGAAATCATGAGCTACTACCTCTGGAACAGCTGTACCTCCACCAATGGGATAGGATACAGCATGCTGCTTTTGATTGAGAAAGTAGAGTTTGACAAGGCAGGAAGGAGATACCGTATTGCATGGGTATCATATGTAAAACTCTACTATTACATTCCCTTACGAGTAAGTTCGTGCTCCGGGAAACGTCTCGTAGAGGGAGAAAGCTGCGCTGGCGTCCTGACAAAGAAATTATTTGCGAGTCGACCGAGAGATCCGTCTGGTCTGGGGTGTCCTAAGGTAGTAAATCAATTAGTAAGAGAATAAAGAATGAGAAGTGCGAAATAGAGAGAGAATTAGACTCAGAATCTTAGAGTTGGAGCATTAGAGGGGGAATAGGAAAACTTGCTTGTTAGGAGCTGGATACAGAGGTTTATGTACTAAAAATGAAACAAAACAAATACCTAGAAGAGGGAAAGTACAGTAAAACGGAGATAAAAGGAGATCTAGAGTTTGAGGAAAGGGAAAGGGGAAGAATGAAGAAAATGTAAAGAAATTTTGAAAACGCTGAGCACTGTCAGGGTGCGGCGTGCTTACATAAGCACGGTCGGAACGGTGACTGGGATCCGTAAAATATGCCGTTTCGTAGTGCAGGCAGATCGCCTGCTCTACAGTCTGCCTTGAGGATGGACCACGAGAAATGAGAACACGACGCCGAGTTGCAGCCTCTCGATAGACAGTCAAGGAGGCCAATATTGGAACGACACCTAGGGCCCAGTCTCGGAGGTGCTGGGAGTGCGCCTGATGCAATGGTGAGTAAGCAGGTACCTCCGCCTAAAGTGGTACTTACCTCAACGTATAGTGTCCAACGTTTCTTTCGCACCCTCCCCACTTAGGGAATCTCGCTCCCTCCCACGGAGCCCAACCTGGAGTATCCGCTTTCACTTCTCCCTCCTACCCAAAAGACTGATACCTCATTGCCATCGTCACCGCGCCTTCACACACCCCATCCTCAAACCCATCAAGCAATAACTTCCCCGCACTCCAGACTGCGGATGAGGAACGAGAGGACGCAGGCTGCAATGAGGGAAAGGTCGAGGAGGCTTGGTTCCGGGCTTGCGGGTAACGACGGTAAGTGGGGAAAGGAAAGGGAAGAGGAAAGGAGGACGAACACACTTAAGGCACCCTTTATCCCTCGCATGTGAACACAGGAGAACTTCCACGAGCTCTCTTTGGATTGTCCAAGAGCCTGATGAGTCCTACTTGTGTTGTATGATGTTGTGGTGTTTTGCGTGCTTGGAGCGAGATGTGGGTTCCAGCGCAATTTTACTATGAGAGTGTAAAGATTAAGAGACTCGATTCTGAGAGCAGAAGGGTGCAACACATACTACTGTAGTCCCCTCTTGCTAATTTATGCCTATGTGCACCAGTCTTGTAGGAAACCGCCAGATGCCGTTGAAAGTCACCGCATCACCTCCAGCAAGGTGATCGTAGAGTTCTTCCAGGTGGAAGCCACCACCAGCACAGTCATGGCGGTGGCATGAGGTACTACGCAAGTTATCATAAGCGTGTATCGTGTCTTCAGTAGAGACTTGAGAGGAGAAACCAAGGGAAAGCAGGGGAGGATAGGCTGGCACTGGCAGACAAGGTTGAGGCAGTGAGGGAAAGCAGGAGGTGGTCACTGGTAGTACGCGATTGGTAACAGAAATATGTGGATGCGTGAGGGCGTGACTCCCATTCTCTCATCCCGAGTTGATTCCGAGTTCCCCGGGCACATGTATCCACATGTTCATAGAGACAATGACATAACATATTGCAGGTTTTCGCAGCTTCCCAATTGCAAGTGCAAAAATAATATATATATTTGAGTCTCACCTAAAAGCATGGTTTAGGATCGACTTTAAGATAACGCGGACAGCCGTGGATAGCTCAATAATCCATTACACATACAGATTCGCGTGACGTCACTACTACATCACCACCACATACTAGACCAAGACACACTAAACGACTCGTCCTCCTCAGGTAACAAAAACCACGTACCTAGGAACGATGACTGTCACTCAAGCGCCCACCCCTGTCCTATGCATGACATAGCCAACTCTTCCCGCGAAATCGTACGCACACCGGCTGCGACCCTAGCGCTCTCCATTCACTCTCGAATACACCTCCTCGTACTCGGTATTTATTCGCATTGGCGTTGCTGAAGCTACCAAGGGCCTTGTGTGGATTGACAGCAATGAGATGCGTAGGCCCCACGCGGGAAAAAGGCAGGTCGCTACGGAACCGGGATTGAAGAACTTGCATTACAGTATCGTCGTTCTGGCACACGGTGGTGCCGCCATTTGACGAGACAAGGATGCTAAGGTCACCAGCATTCGTTGCCCTGCCTTGAGAGAGAAGGCGTGTGACTGGGTCCCCCTGCTCCTTGTTGCGAAGCCATCGTGGCCGAGTGTGATTCTAGGGTATGTTCTTTGTTGATTAGAGTTCCAGGAGCGAATTGAAAAGAAAAAGAAAGGCAGTACGGGCTCTCGCCGTGCATAGAGTAGAAAAGAAAGAAAGGGGGAAAGGGGAGGAGGAGAAGGTAGTGGTGGAAGGAAAGGAGGCTAGCGTGCGATGAGACGATGAGTACGGAAATCTCTTTCGGTTGCCAGTGGGCTGGTCAGTCACGCCGTCACGTTTTTTTTGTTTTAATTTTCTCACGGGGGCTCTTCAGTTGGTTTCGCCCGCCTTTGTTCTATTCTCGACTGCCTCGATGTTTTATAATAAATGCATTCGTTCTCAGACTTGCTGCGCTCTTTTTTACCTAGGTTCTCGTTCATAAATCAGCCCAATTTGAAGAACACACTTCTTCATCCGAACGAGAACAGGAGACTCTCAGTCTGGTACTTGTCACAGCATTCGGAGCCGTATACAACCTCAGCCGGAGGTACAGAAGTTCAGAAGACAAGGAATGCAAGTGAGAAAGAGCAAGTTACGATGAGTAAGCGAGACAACAATGGAGCAGCAAACAAGTGATTTCCTAGTGATAGAACTGTGGGGGTCAACTTGACTGAATTGTTATGATGTAGATACATGGTTTATATAGAAAGATGAGCAGAGAATGTACCAAAAGGAGAAGGGATATCTGAGATAAGGAGTGGCATGCTTGGAGCGAGTGAGTGGACGTTTCAGGGGGTATTTGAAAGGGAGAAAATTAATGTAAAGGAACAAAAGTAATGTATGAAGTGGGAAAGGTAGGGGAGGTGGTGGAGTGCTGAGGTATTGTATGTATTGAGCTGCCTTGATGGGGCACTGGTGTGGCCTGGGTGTATTGTCTGCATTGTGGCTGAAGCCTTGGAGGTGCTTGGTATACTTGAAGTGGTGCTGAGCAAGGTAAAAGAGGTAGAGTGCGGCGGTGGAGGATGGTGGTAGTGGGAGAAAGGCTTAGCAAGGAGCTGGGTGGTGAGGCAGTGTTCGTGTATGTGTCGAGCCGATGGTCATGTGACAGTGTAGTGTTACTCGGCAGATCTGTCAAATGCATCATTTTGATGTGCAGGCGGAATACCTGCTCTACACTTCTATTGGATAGTTCTCCCAACCAGACTTGCCAACAGAGGGGTACATGATGTATATCATTCATTATATCTCAGAATACATGAGGCTAATAATGATAGACTATTTCCAGGTTGATCAGAAAATCAGCTGTTTAATTTTGATGACATTGAACCTGAACCAGAGTGGGCAGCTGAGAAGATCATATCTCACAAAGGGAGTAAGCAAGATGCATTATTTGAAATATTGTGGAAATCAGGTAATACAACTTGGTTACCCTATGACAAAATTGATCTCTTGAATATATTTGATGACTACCTTGAATATCTTGAAATTGGCAATATGTATGAATTGTCAGAAGAGGAGGGAAAACTACCTGATAACAATGAACAAATTGAGTTTGGACACACATATATATATAGAGAGAAAATACCAACACAAATTTTCCCCAAACCCCAACCCATAGTTTATACCACTTGTATCTTGACATCCTTACACATACCACAGACAACCCTATATTGACCTTCACTGCTAACCTCAATGCTGAACTGGATAAGCTCATTAGTAGCTTGAATGATTCTGATGTGCAGGTAAATGTTGACTCCACCAGAGATATTAATATGCAGGATATAGATGGTCACAGTGACCCTGATCTATATCATCAACCAGGTAATGGTATTTTAGTAGAGGGGTTGACCCTGGTGGTTGGTAATCATGAGACAACATGGTTGGGCAAACTTCCTATCAACAATGGAATTTGCAGTTAATTCCAACTTTTACTCCACAACACAGAAATCTCCTTTCTTTCTACTTATGGGATATAACCCTATAGGAGTACCATCTATTTTGGATACTACATGAGTCAAGGATATCAAGAAATGAATCACAGGATTACTACAGGCAAGAAATGAAGCAAAGGCTTTACATGAGCTCATATAACAGAAGGTCATCAATTGGCAAAAGAAAAATCTTATTTCCTACAAAGAAGGTAACAAAGTATGGCTGAATAACCAGAACTTATCCATAGTATACCCCTCTAGGAAGATGGCTCCATAAAGAGAAGGACCTTTTACCATCAAATAAAAAATAGATCCCTTGATATATGAACTAGAACTCCCTGAACAGTGGAAGATATACCCCATATTCCATACTGCACTTCTTTTACCATACAAAGAAACAGCTGTCCATGGTAAAAAATTCCCAGGAACAGTTCCAGACCTTGCAGAAGACCATCCCAAATTCAAAATCAAAGCCATTGTGGGACACAGAATCTCAAGAAGGGAAGAAGGAAGAAGAATGGATCCTAAGACCTTGTACAAGGTCAGATGGAAGAATGAACCCCCAGCAAATGACAAATAGCTACCAGAAGATTACTTTGACCATACAAAAGGTATACTTGAAGAATATAAGAAGAAAGCAGAAATCAACTAAGACCTTAGATTACTACAATCTAAACCTCAATCCACAGAGTCAAAATCTACTTCAATATATCTTCTTCTAAAAATGCCAACAACTTCTCTTTCCTCTCTATCAATGCTTGAAATGCCATCAGTGAAATGACACACATTATGCAGCTCAATGGACCTATCAACCTCCTCCATATCATTTCAAACTTGAATTACCATCATGCCAACTATCATGCTATACACCCCTTACAAGACATTTTCCATGAAGATGAGTTTCACCACATCCCAACCAGCATCCCAGACAATCAAGTCCAATCCACCCTTCATTTCTTAGAAGATCTTCCCAATGGAGAAGCCATGGTCCAAGACTTTATTGCTTTTAGAAGTGCTGTCAGAATTGGATGGAATGTGATGGAAAACCAAGACCAAGCCCTTTGATCCCTAATAAGAAATGGACTAGCAGAATACACTGAACCAGCTGTATTCATCCCCCTTCCTGGTACTACTAGATCTAATAGAATTCTTATACTAGTCCACAGAGGAAAATACTCCTCCACTTTCTCCTGTACCTGAGGAATAACCTATGACCTCTGGATGGGCATTAACTCTTCCAATCCACCCAGAGGACATTATTATATTCTCCCTGAATTCCAGGCCCTTACAAATCACATTGATTGCGACACCACAACCAAACTTAGAACCTGAAGGCCAACCCCATATCCAACTCCCTCCTCTACAAAGACAGAGCCAACCAATCCCCAGACCAACTGACACCACTCCTCCCATTACCCAAAGCAGCCCAGAGACTGCTACAACAACTTCTAGAGACAAGGGAGACAGAGCATGCTTTCTTTGTGGAAGCTATCAACATGAGAAGAAGAGCTGCCCACAATACTGATACAATAACTGTGGAAAGATCAAGCCAGGACATACCATACTGCAATATAGGGAGAGAAGAATTGAGGGAGAACAGGCCACCCAATTATGAAGAATTAAGGCCAGGGAATGAGAGGAGAGAAAGAAGGGGAAGAAGCCAGAGACCTGGATGACAAAACAAGCTGAATATGAGTAAGTTTATCAAGATGAAGGAACAGGATTACAGATATGACTCCACCTGGTATGACAATACTGATGTCTAGAAATGAAGTTCAGGTGAACTTTAATCCTAGTAAGGGAATAATGTTATGATTTCTTTTATTCTTTTACTTTGTCTTTTCCCTACTATTTACATTTGTTTTCTTAACTCTTGTTTGGCTACAGCTTGGGGCCTTAGTCAAACACTGACTTGACTCAGGAGTTACTTTCTATTTTCTCATTTTACTTCTTTAACCCATCCTGACTCAATATGACTTATATCAAGTCCTTGTACTATATTTAATTATTTCTTTGACTCTAGTTTGCTGCACATACTGCATATAACGATACCATAGTAAACCTCCATTTGTATATAAACTGTAGTATACCTTAGCTGTTAGCCTTAAGCTTCAGCTTGAATCAATCTACTTGATACTCTTTCAATACTGAATACTCAGTCTCTCTTATCTTAAGCCTAGTATAAGCTCTTTGAGTTGTACTGGTGCTTCAACACTGAGATATCTATCTCCTGATACTAATTATGTTAAAACAACTTACTAAGTCTGTAAACCAATCATGTGATACCAGACTTGTACAAACTAGTCCATCAATGGAGACTATTCATAACAGAAGCCCACTAAGTATGATGGTAAAGATCAACTTATCAAAGTGGATATTGAGGTTATAGATGAGCTACTAGGTAAATATACTCAGTGCTTGGACTAGATGGTCAGTTTTTGCAAAGATGATTGAGTACTACATACAGCAAGGTTACTAGTCATTGTTTTAATAGATACTTATCTATATGGTTCTAATTTTTAGTTAGCAATTATTCGAAATATGTTGCAAACAGATCTCGCCGGCTGAATATTTTGAGAACACAGTACTGAGATGACTCATAGGGTCTGAATCATTTACATTCAACTGGCAAATGCATCAATACAGATTTATCTCATGTATTTTTCGGTATACAGGTATAGCAGTTCCCTACCCGACCTTTGAGTGGAAATTACTTACTGAAAAGTTTCTGTTGGCTTTCAATGAAATTATTTACTTATCATTCAACGTCCTCATATTTCTAATAGTAAATGTGAGAGTGAGAAGGACTTGAGACCTCCTTAATGATGTCCGTTGCAACTGCTTTTTGGCTTGCTTTTACATATCTTATGTTTGTACCCTTTCACTGCTCAGATATCATACATAATACTCATTTCTATAGTATGGTACTCAACAATAACTAGTGAGTATTTACTTGAAAGTGCTTGGAAAGTGTGGTGCTGAGTGAGTATATCCCAAGGACATGCCCAGAACTCGAGTGAGAAACGAGATCACCTGACAAGTCGGAGCGTTTTCGCTTAAGGCTGTGGCTGTAAGCAAAAAGGGGCAGGTTTAGGAACACCGTAGGCATCAGTATACCACATGCTTTCCGTGCCTTTCGCTCGCGTTTCAGAAGTTTAGCAAAGTTGAAGCAGAGTAATTGAGTTGGACTATTGTGCGGTGCAAGTTGACCACACGTTGCTTACCAAAACAAGCCAAAAAATAGAACACCGCCACTTTCTAGCAGCCCCATCTATGTATATCGGGGAGTATCAGTTATTCTACTTATTATTGGTTTTGCTTTTAGTATCAGTCTCATCTAAGTATATACAGTGGCGTGCGCAAATTTGCAATGCAACAAGATCCATATATATCATCAATGCATCACACACAGGACTCATAATACATATGCTATTGTATCACAGCCTACAGGACAAAATACAGGCATCGTTCTGATGTCTTGCCGGGGCAGTGTTATATTATGATTTGAGTTAATTAAAACGCAATGTAACTAGGAGGACTTTCTATATAAATGCACAAACGTTGTAGTATTATGCTGATATCGTACTCCACCTCACACAAGAGTCTACACGAGATGCCAATTGTTCGCAATGTTTCCGCCGAAGTTATCGAGTTCCATTTTAGGTTACTGTTCGCATATTGTACGAATTTCATTTTTCAACCTACTACCACGTTGTTCTCACACTTTTCTCCAGATGCTGCCGTGACATCTCTAGTATATGATATTTGTTATAGCTTCCCTGGTGAGGTATTGATGCACTACATTTCATAATGATGAGGAGCAAACTTTAAACTTACCTACGCCGTAGGTGAAATACATATGGTGGTAAGAATTTTCATAAACACACCAGACAATCTATAATAAACCTCTACATTCAGTGGAATGAAATGGTCAACTCCGAAGATACTATATATTATAGCACGATATTATTGCCCTTTATACCTCTTGTAAGATGCAGATTTCGATTATTTCCTATAATGATATTTATTAATCTGTAAATTTTTTACAGGACCATAGCCGTGTACTTGACTTATATAAATACAACATATGCTGTATGTCACCATTAATTTTTAATATTTATGCAGCTGAAAGTCCTCTAACAGATGTAAAAATATCTTTGAATCTTATCCGGTTTTTTCTTATATATCCTTGCAGCTGTCAGGCGTTTCCGTGGGCCCACGGATTGTATGTACTACACCTAAATATCTTTCACATAAATATTATAATACTGATATTTAGTGGCGCTATGATAATAAATCCATCCATCCAACTTATATTTATAATTCGAGTGTGTGCACTATATCGTAACAACAGACGACGTAGGCATATCCGGACCTCGTTCAATAAATGACTTTAAGACTAACAAGCAATGCAGTTGTCTTACTTCTTGCAATGGGATGGATTGGTAAGGGATTCTGGTTTTTAGTTTAAAACACTAATATTACAACTTATTTAGCTCAGATCGCGGTATGACCTTTGGTATAATTTAATTAGAATACTAATACACTGATAAATATTAGGCAACATTCCCCACCTCAGCATATGAGTGGATCATAGCATCTAAGGCTGCCTTTGTCGTTCCAGGCGTTATATGTGGACTATCTTTCGATAAAAGTACTACTTATTTATATGATACCTTGGAATGTGTCATAAATGGCTTTCCACTTGCTCTCAGTAGTATGTTCCCACCTATTTCAACTTGATTATTATCTAATCTCTATAATGTTCAAGCGACATTATTCCTGTTAACTATTTTTAAAGCCGGTATTCATTTCGTTCAAGATCAGGGTGGACTAAAGAATATTTTACTAAATGAAACCAAATCATTCACTCCAATTTTTGCATCGATCATTCGTGACGGAATATTGTATTTCTTTGCAATTTTCAGTAAGAAGTTTTGTCAAATTCATTTCATTTTGAGTGACCCTAACTGTCCGCAACATAAAGTTTGTTCAGTGTTTGTTTTTTTTTCTGCGGGCTTACCGGTGGGTCTGCTTAATTTTAGCCAAATTTCATTTCCGTATGTCTATTGAGTTTTTCATGGTTTTACCTCTGATTATGACATCCTATTAAAATAGTGTCTATGTTATCACTCTATCGTTTTCGGTCAGGCCCAGTCATTATCAACTCGACGGAAATACTTAAGTTGCTTTAGGGATCTCGAATGATTTTGAAACTTAAACAAATATCAGATTTAAATGCAAACGGAGGTTCTGAATCGTTATCTCAGTCGATCTTTTTTGCTAGGTCCGGAACCCCTGGTATGTTGATCAATAATACCGAGGAAGGTGAGCTTTAAGGAGACGAAAATAGTACCACGACTAGCACAGTTTTAGGTAGAGGTAATCCATGTGAATAGGGGATTTGGGAAGCCAGCGGTTAATGATGTTCTTTGGTGTGTTAGAATACATACACATGATATTTTCAAAAATCAGGCTGTTGAAACAAGACAAATATATGGCAAATTCTTCAGACCTATCAAATTCAGACGGATGGCTTACGGATAGCAATGTATTAACCACCCAGCAATCTGCCGGATTTCATCCGTATCCGATCCGAATTTGCCATAAACGGATATTATCCGCGGATACTCGGATAAGGGTCATCCGTGCGTGTCCTTACTCTGAATAGTGGGGAGGAGCAATCCCTACGAAAAGATGTGGATGCTGACTAAGTGCACAGCCACCTAAAAGGTGTGAAATCATTAACGATCAACGACACACACTATATACAATAGTGCTCCCCTAAGTGCACTTCTCAATCTCTTCATGATTGTCTACAGTTACTCCAACTAGCTAGGATATATCGCAATATATACTGTAAATATACTAGAGGTAAATATAATACAAAAATGTAAGTGCAAGTAGGGCTACTTATTAGTAAGTTATTAGTTAAGTAATATCTAGTAATCTACTCATTGCTCAAGCCAAGTCATCATAATATTCACTTGATTCTGGGTCTTCCTACTTGTCCTCTGCTAACAGAATCGCATTATTTATTGTTATGAGTTGATCTAAAGATATTATATGTTTGATTTTGGAGAGTAGCAGTAGCAGGAGGATGATTTATGCTGTTTTTTTAGGACAGCTGGTATTAACGCAATGCTCAATGATCCAGAAATGTGTGTTACGTAATCACTAAATGAGTGTAATTTGATATCAAGCACTGTGTATAACTTTTACAACCCAACAGCATACTTTACTTCTACAACATATACTAATATATGCTAATATAGATGTTCTCAACAAAATGGACAATGAAAATTTTATGTTTTTAATGTGTATGTTGAAAATTGCGAACATATCATTTACTTCTAGACAGAATTTGTGAAGTTTGTTTTGTCCAGTTGCTTTATTATAACTATTTTTGTCTTATTTAGTAAGTTTTGTAGCTCAGAGATCAATTCCTGGTCTAAAATTTGTGTTTTTATGGATAGTTGCCTCACAAAGGGAGAGCAAATATGGACAAACATCAAAGATCGGACAGTGGCATTGCCCCTCCCCATGAATAGGGCCCTTCATGGATAGCCTTGTGACTATCTGTATCCATATCTGATGGATAAGCAAAATTTAATATCCAATGAAATTAAAACTGAATAGGTCAGGCATATCCGGGTATATCTGCAGGATAACATCAGGGTCTCATGATTCCATTAGTTACTTAGAAGTCATTAGTTTACAATGTAATGAAACTGTACACTTTATTAGCATGAATGTGCACATGGTAACTACAAGTTGTTACTTCCAGCAGTGCCAATGCAAGACCTTGGGCATATCTCCCAATGCATTGCCCAATGAACCAGAGTATCTGTGTAATGATAATCATTTTTGTGAGAGCATCTGCTTTTCTTTTGTCCTGGATGTCTGCTTCTGATACACTGGGGAAAAGAACCTTTTTCTTGCTGAGGAGATCTGTGAACTTGTCTAGGTATAAGACCCCCTCATAGTCTTCACAGCTGGAGTAAAATCCTCCCATTTGCAGAAAGTGTGCATGCATCATTGTCCAACAGGAATCTTATAGTTTTTCAGTTAATATTACAGCTTGTAAGGATACAATACTCACATTTGGTTTTATACTCTCTAAAAAAGTTCTTGGGTGCCGAAATATTGTTGAGCAGCCTACATTAAGACAAGCTCCAGAGTCATTACAGTCCAATACATTGTCTTTAACCTCCTCCATAGAATTAGCCAGTACTTGTTGTCTTGGCCAATGATATTGGGGTGTACAGCAGCCCAACTGCAAAGAAATACCATTCCAGCACAGCTCCAAACAATATCCAGAACAGAGCACTGATTGCAGTTACAAAGTGGTACTAAATTAGTGGATGATACATCAATGAATAAAAGGGAGACTGGAAAAGAGGAAGAAAAATTTCCAGCCATGTTCTGAATGGGAGAGGTATTGACAGGACTGAGAATTATATTGTGGAATAAGAAGTATAAAAGAATATATAAAAGCATTGGTAAAAAATTTTGGTAGCAGTATTCTCATGTGAGACATAGTTCACTGATTAAATAGCAGGAAATACTGGCAAAGTCGTACTGGTAGATAGGGATTTAACGTTTGAAAGAGAAGAGCGAGAGAGAGCGCTGATTTAACCCCTATACATACATGTGTGGCCTGCTGGATTCCAGGAAGCAATGCCTATTAATAGCACCTCACCGTGAATTAAATGTCCATTAAACTGACTCGGACATGTAATACTGATAACCTGTATGCCATGAAATGAAGGTTAATAGCACACATTTGCACCGTACAGCGATCTTGATCCTTCGTCACACATTGGTTACGCATAGCCTTCACAGCTTCACCTCCGAGCTACATATCGCAACTTGGCTAATTTTTAAGTTGCAACACGTAGTCCAAATTTCTAAAGACGATCGATTAGAGTATCCTACAGGTGGAGCGATAGTATTGTCGTCGGAACACAGGAATCCATAGGATATCACGTACCCTAGATTTCCGATTGAGTTCGTCATAAACCCTTTGCCCACAACCTCAAACACAGCCAGCACATATCGTTGCGCTTTTAATGAATCAGCATCTGTGATTTCTTTTCACAATTAATCTATAAATAGTCGACGCGACAACGATCGGCAGCACGAAATGAACATGTTTCATTGAATCGACGAATCGCGCCAAATACAACGGGGGTGATATTAATGAAGTTGCGGTCTCAGCGCAGCGTGTGACTGCAGTGTAAAATGTAAGGTATGCGCTAACATTGACAACGAGAACGTGAGGGATGTATAAGTTGGGTAAGAACAGCCGCGAACTGAATAAAACACGACGAAGAATATGAGCTATGAAACCATCAGCAGGGAAAGGCAGAGAATCATGGCTATGAGGAGGGTGCGAGGATTGCAATTAAATGCTCCATGAATCATCTGCCTTGGAGCGAGGGGTATGGTGGCGAGGGTAATTGTTGGTGCTGGCTTGTAAGCTTCAGCCTCGAAAGTTTCAGTCCATAGCTACGACTCAAAGAGTGCCAACAATAGAACGACGGCTGGCCCATCGAGCTGCATAGTAGCGCACATTCACTTCTAGGGTGTCCAGTCTGGGGGAAGAGCGTGGTGCTGAATGTGTGCCTGATGAGTTACCTCGTCTGAAGCGGACTGGGCACAGAAGTGGGGGTGGAAGGGCCCCAAGTTGCATTGGTATCATCTGTAAATGGCAGGATGGTGGCTTGAATGCTTCAGCTAACAGGTAAGAATTAGAGGGAGAAAACGCTGAAAAGACAGATAATCCAGCTAGCTGTCTAGTCACGCACCGCCGCACATCCATTTTCAGGGCGCCCAGTCTAGGAGAGGAGCGTGGTGATGAGTGTGCGCCTGATGAGTTACCGCGGATCCTCGTCTACGACAGATTGACCACTGAGGTAAGGACGGAAGGGGGCCAAGTTGCAGTGGTACCATGTGTAAACTTTACGATTACAGCCAGAAACGTTCGCTCTCCAGGTAACATCTGCATTGAGGCTGAATCGAAAGCAGGAAAGCACGACGCCGAATCGAGATTAGAGGGGTAAGAGGGAATCGACAATAGAACGACAGCGAACCCAGTGAACTGCCTGGTAGAGCGTATATCTAGCCTGGGATGCTGGCCTGGGGTGAGTTCGGCGCGATCCGGAAGCGTCCATTGGAACCTTTCTCTCCACCCGCACTTGGTGCGTCGTTCTCCCCCCCACGTGAAGTTCCCAGTACATCTTTCCACTTCTCTTAATGCACGGCATGCTCCCGCTCCACAAAGCTCGTCTTTCTCCTTCCTTCCCACTTCCCCCACCACCGTCTCGTCCTCTTTCACAATTCCGACAGGATGATACCCCACCCGCAGCGACACATCCATCACAGCTTCTCCAACTCCAGAAAGACACACTTCCGCCTATGGAATGAAGCAAGTGGGTAACGAGATAGGGAGGTTGGAGAGGCTTCAGTCCGAGCTTGAAGTCGCAAGGAACAAGGTTAAGTATGGGAAAGGATAAGGGAGAGGAAGCAGGGACGTACTAGAGGCGCCCTTTATCCCTCGCATAGGGTGATAAGAACACTTTCCTGGCTCTCTATACATCGTTTAGAAATTGGGAGGAGCTGTCCTCGTCTCATAGGGCGTTTGCAGCGCTTGGAGAGTGGAGGGGAGTTGAACGAGTCTGAATTTTCATGAGAATGATTATAGGTTATGACATTTGATTTGCATGAGAAAAGGAGGGTGCAGCACATACCAATGTAGTTCCTTTTTGCTAAGACAGTTCCGCCTTTGAATTTGAGTGACAGCTTTTGCCATCGTGTAGGAAACCAGCGAAATCATAGCGAACGTACATGCTTTACTACGCGTGTTATCATAATCATGGTGTCGTGCCTCTGAAGAGTCTTCAGGGGGGAAACCCAGGGCAAAGACGTAGAAAGGAGGTTGTGGTAAGGTTGAGGGAAGGACCTTGTAACAGACTGATGTGACCCAAATGTGACACTGTACCGGTTCCGTGACTTTTGTGACTTATCACGCTCACGTGACAGGTAGAATTCCTTACGCGCGCTCTCTGACCTTTGTGTGTGCGCCTTACCATAGAGTAGTTACTAAGTATTTACATCCGCCTTGGAACTATACAGCTCATGTACAGTTCTAGGCATTTACCATAGACATGTAGTATTTAAGAAGAGTATCAACGTAGGATACTCTTCAGACTCTAATCAGATAGTTCTTACACCGGTTCTACCTGATCTTCCTGAGTTTAACCCCTTCTCTAACACCCGTGTGACTTAACCGTTACTTTAGTTACGCTTGCGTCACAGACACAGTGACTCTTGTGAATCTGCGGACCGATTCCCGACTCCCCTGGTACTTGCCTAGCTTACCTGCCAAGTGCGACGACTGACATACATAACATCGCAGCTTCCTAAGAAGTTGAAAGAAATGCAAGCGATATATATCTCGGTCATCTACAAGTCATAACAGCATCTACCATACATCCTTGATTCATCCCCATGAACAAAAACCAGAAAAGCATCGAAGTGTTCAGAATCATAACATATCTACTCTTGATCTATCCTTCGCATGGAATACATCTTACCATCACCTAGTCGCCTCCAAAATGACCCACCCTATCAGAAAATAAAACAACTCACCTATACAGGACCAATAGTGTGGCTGTCGCCTGTCCTCTGCATTGCATAAGTAGTAAATTCTTCCTGCAAGATGGTACGCACAGAGCTGCACCCCCCGGGCTCCCCATTGACTCTCGGGTACATTTCCTCGCATTCCTTCGCATTGGCGCCGCTGTAACTTCCTAATGACCTGTGTGGGTCGACGCCAATGTGATCCATAGGCCCCACGGAACCGGGACTGAATAACCTGTAAGACAGTATTGTCGTTTGGGTAGACCGTAGTGCTGCCATTTGACGATACGAGCACACTAAGATCACCCGTATTCGTTGCTCTGCCTTGAGAAACCGAAGGCGCATGATTGTGTCTCCTCGCTCCTTGTTGCGAAGCCATCGTGGCCGAGTGTGATTCTAGGGTATGTTGATTATGGTTCCAGGAGTGAAATGAAAGAAAAAGAAAGGAAATACGAGCTCTCTCCCTGAGTAGAGGAGAAAGGAAATAAAGGGGGAACGGGGAGGAGGAAAAGGTGGTGGCCTTTTTTGATTTTCTCACGGCAGCTCTTCAGTTGGTTTCGCCCGCCTCTGTTCTATTCTTGACTGCCTCGATGTTTTATAATAAATGGATTCGTTCTCAGACTTGCTGCAAGCTTTTTCACCTAGGCTCTCGTTCACAAATCAGCCTAATTTGAAGAGTGGATGTCTTCGTCCGAACGCGAACACGGGGCTCGCAGTCCGGTACTTGTCACACAGCGTCTCTGGACATTTCACAGTCCCACATGGAGGCCATATGAGTATTACTTACATGCATCGAATATCCTTATACGACAGATGAATTACATGGACGAACTATATTCACCGCCCCCACTGGCCGCCTCTTAGATAATTATCTCGCTCTTATATCTGTTCCTATCTATACTGGATCATTTCGACCGAGTGTTCGGTCACGCTCTGTAAAAACGAAAAATCATGCACAGCTCATGAACAGGTTATTGATACCCTGTACATGCCAAAATGTCGTTTTTCAGAGCTGTACATGACTTGGATTTTCATGCGCTGGTCATGTATCCGGTATACAGTACTCATGGTCTGATATATCTAGTGCTCTCTCCTCCCATTACGCTGACACCTCAAAGCTGAATACACAACTGCGCCCATGTTGCCTGTTGTTGGATGTATACCCAATGCATAGTGGCACGTTCTAGTATCGGCTGAAAGCAAGCGAGATGGATTCCTGCTGTATATCCTGATGCTGGGGTTGCGGAGGTATTTTTGGTGGAAGGCGTGGGTAGAGAGGAAGGG
>JASFCY010000155.1:0-16128 GCA_036940585.1 Cyathus olla
ATAAGCAATTTTCCAGGCTTAATAACAAGGGCTTCAATGGAAAATATCGACTTAGTGAAATGACCACATTTACCTAAGTTGTGCGCATCCCCCATTGATGCATTTGCACCTTGTGCAGCCTTCGGTGAATGTGTATGACAAGCGTCGCCAACAATAAATATTCTATCTTCATACGAAAATTGGCTTGCAACTCGTTGACCAACTGTTCCATAGGATTGGCTCCTCTTAATTTAAAGCGCTTTCTTAAAGCACTTACTTGAGAATATAGTAGTCCAAAAAATCTTCGTATACTCCAAGGAATATGGAAGCAATCCTTGCTTTGCACGCTGATGATCAATAATAGTTTAAATCGTGAACCGCCAGAAAAATTCAAAATGAAAATACCTCCAAGACGAGAGATTCATACTCGGGATGAGATCCAGTCGAATTGTTGCGAATTTGAGGAGAAATTGGAGGGATGTCTTCTTTCGAGAGCTGGACGTAGAGACGAAGTTTGCCATTTTCCCTTGGAATCACCTGAAAGATAACGATAAGCATTTGACGCGTGGATAAAGCACTGTTACTAACAATCACTGTCCCAGCAGCTGCTTGTACGACGGCTTTAAAGCGGATGTCAGGGAAATTTGTTTTTACCAGAACATCCGCCACTCCCCATACATATTCTATTTGAGTGTTAGGATACATTATCCTTAGAAAGAAGGATTAAACTCACCTGTTTGATCTCCCTCCATTGGAATACTAAGAGTTCGCCTTACCCAGGAATATGCACCTAACCAGTAAGAATATTTACCGCTATTTCAGTTGATCAAGTAAATAACAGTTACTAACCATCCGCTCCGATGACATATTTAGCTTGTACAGTCGATACCCATTCACCTTGTGTTGATCCTTGGGAGGATTGACCTTTCGTAGGTTTTACACGCTTCAAGGAGACCTATTAATGGTCGGATGAATGTCTGTTGTACGTGATTTAAAAGAACTCCTAGTACCTTAACTGGATAATCTCCTGATATCAACTCTATGGCAGTAGGAACTGTCTCCTGCTCAATTTTTATCCCTAACTCCGCTACCGCAGAACGAAGCGTCCCCTCGATATCACTGATTGCAACTCCCAGTTCAAATGGATAGCGAGTTTGAACGATAACGTTCTGCGTTGGCTCAGAGCGTAGTAACCCACATCCATCGGGGGTACTTTCATATGACACCTATTGAACTTCGTATCTAGCTTGGGCTCTAGCAAAACAGGAGATAAAGGCTCACAATCGCATTCACAGCAGCACCCTTCGCAATAACCTGATCTGCAATCCCGTAGCTCTTCCAAATCTCCATTGTACGGGGCTGTAATCCATCAGCATGTCCATATAATGCACCAGGTTCTCTAAGATAAGAGGTTTATATAGCTCTCGAATATCAACGTCAACGGAACACATGCCTCCTTTCCACAACCTTCACTTGGACTCCAAGCCTACCGAGTGCTTGTGCCGCCATGAGGCCGCTCGGGCCTGCACCAATTATGAGCACATCTGTACGGGAGACGTTACTAGTGGGCATAACTATAAAGTGACCGAATGTAGAGCGCGGACTCGCTATATATGTAAGAGCAGAGGATATTTGTTACAGTATCGAATACTGTCAGACCCTAGTCAGACCCCCCTGTAGGGATATCCACACGGAGATAACTTCCCCAGGACCTCATTATATGCAGCCACTAATCCAGTCTCTTTCCTTAGTCGATAAGCTTCAGTCAGATATACGTCAAAAATGCCAGCGTACCGTATTGATGCAGAAACTGAGGTGGCTTTCATCCTTTCAACGCGGAAAAATCATTCATGAGACCAACGTAAATCCAACAATTGGTCCGATATTTACTTATGGGTAATCATCGCATTCACTAAGTCCTAATTTGACAGCAAGATACCCACTGATATCCAATGCCATCGCCATTTGGATTAGAAGGATGACTGGGGGATAAGTAAGTATGATCAGATGGATGAGCCCAAGAGATTGCATAGGCGCCATATGAGCGGCCGGTGATATAATATTTGGGTAAAATATCCGTCCGGGTCGTCGTAGCCACCGCTGAGCGCTGTACCTCGGCCATTGAAGCTAGTGATAGAGTAAGTATATAGGTGGTTGGTAGTCACGACTGAAGTATTCAACAAATATTAGAAGTGCTGAGTTAACCAAGAGTTAACGTTGACGGAGCTGAACTTTGGGGGTTCGAAGTGAGCTTTAATTTTGCATTTCAGTGGAGGACACGTGGTCGGACATTCCCGATCCCTTGGTCGTCGCAGAAGCTCAAACGAATTCAGCACTTGTTCACTCCAAGCTCAGCGCTCAGCACTGAGCACAGCATGGGGCCCAAGGTAGGACATACGAAATATCTTGGGATATTCACCCATCAATCGCAACTGCAACGTTATTCATCTGATTCGTATATTACTATAGGCTCAACTAATTCTGTCCCACTTGCGTCACACGGCCGAACGTAGAACTGATATATACACATCGTCCCCCGTCAGCTCTTATCTTTTCTTATGCCTAGAATCCCGATCTACGCATAATAGCGCACAATACTCGAAAGTAGCATCAACAACCCAAGTCGTACCACTGTCGTAGTATCACGACTCATCACTGTTTCTTACCTTTTTACCAAATATCGACCTCAAGTAATGTCTTCAAGTAACCTAGGCCCAGGAGAAGCTCAGCTCGTCGCTCTAGCTAGTCTCATCTCGTCTGCGGTTCAAGATGTTATATCCGAATACAGGACAGCCAACGCCCCAATACCATTGCTGGATTCTATAGATATTGGGGTTTTCGACACGCCAGAAGCAGTAACACCTAAACTTTCCAAAGCAATTCGGACTATCGAGGCAGCGTGCTCCCAATTAAGCTTCTCCGTTGCCAGTCCAGGTCACATCATCGTAGACGTATGTTTTATTCAATCGTCTAGTGGACGATGTTATACTTACATAGTGATGATTGTAGAAAGTATACGGAGTACGTAAATTAATGGTTTTTCTTTGCCGTTCCTCATTTGTTGTTCAGTATGAAGAACCAGCATGTATGCTTGTTGTGACAGAAGCGAAGATTGCGGATATTCTGGGTGGCAAACCAGAAGGGCTACACATTAATGAAATAGCAAAACAGACTGGACTTGATGCTGGGAAAATAGGCAGGATTCTCCGACTGCTTGCCACGAAGCACTGTTTCAAAGAAGGTATGATCCAGTGACTCGATAACACATCCATACACTTGATTTATGTGGATGTAGTAAAACCCGACGTTTTCGCGAACAATAGGCTAAGTCTCCCGCTGATGTCAACGAATCCAGTCTCGGGAGTGGTTGGGCACATGTAAACACCGAGCGCTACTGTACTGAGTTTCATTATTTCTGACGGCTTCTACACTGTAGGGCGGACGAAGCTTTCAAAGCAGGGACAGCCTTGAACGAAACACTCAATGATCCCGTCAAAGGCCCATCTTCACTTGCTTCCGACTCCCCATTCCAGGCAGTTCATGGCTATACCCCTTTTGAGTTCTATACAACTGTAAGATTCGTTTACAAAATGGTTACTAGATGCTAATAACCTGCCACGGGTACAGCCCAAGGGAAGAGACGTTAGCGATGTGAGGCAATTGTGCTTCATAGCTCAGACTATAACTCACGTATTTCTAGCGGTTTGGAAAAGCTATGAAAGGATGGGGTGAAGTTACTGGAAGATCAATATTACCGCAAGGTGAGTTTAGATATCTGGAGTCAAAACCATATATATTAATTACGGCATCCACAGCGTATCCTTGGGATACGGTACCTGCAGGATCCATCGTATGTGACATAGGAGGAAGTAATGGACATGCGTCGCTTGCACTAGTGAAGAAATTCCCAACATTCAAGGTTGTATTGCAAGATCTACCTGATGTCGTGGAGCAAGGCAGAGATGTAAGAGAATTCGATTGCACCTCTGTAATTAGTAGTACTTAATGTCAATCAACCAGTATTGGGCCAGTGAACATCCCAAGGCAGTAGAGACACAACAAATTCGATTTGTCCCTTTGGATTTCTTCAGAGAATCTCCAGCAAAGGATTGCAACTTCTACTACGTGAATTAAATCATCTCTTATTGATT
The DNA here is from genome assembly GCA_036940585.1 of Cyathus olla. Lineage (NCBI taxonomy): Eukaryota > Fungi > Basidiomycota > Agaricomycetes > Agaricales > Nidulariaceae > Cyathus > Cyathus olla. Next base: position 4,131 of record JASFCY010000155.1, read on the forward strand.
CTAGACTCTAACATTATATTCGTACATTTAGCTTCGACACGTCTTGTGAGCATATTTGTGCTACTCATCTATTCGGTGACTGATGTAGCTTAGGCATGACTGGCCCGACTCCGACTGCGTTAGGATCTTGGAAAATGTCCGCAAGGCCATGGCTCCAGGAAGCCGTTTGCTAATCCGTGAATCATCTCTCCGTTTTCTTTCATCTACCGCAAATTGATTTCTATCTGAAATATAGACGAATTTGTTCTTCAGCACGCGGTCAGAGATACGACAGAGTCCTCTATTGTTGACCAAGTGAGAGACTATTCACACACCACCTCGGCCACTGTGTGTTAATGACAATTACAGGCACCTGAACCTCTGCTTGCAAATTACGGGATGGGTCGAGTCAGACTATATCAACAAGATTTAAATATGATGATTCTTATGAACAGCAAGGAGCGTACCTTGAAGGAATTCCTTGATCTTGCGTGCGTATATTTGCGGTACAGAATTTCCCTTGCCTTACATTGACTTTGGAATTGTAGACACCAAACAGGATTCAAATTTGAGCACTTGTGGGACTCGGGTGAGGCTGGATTAATCGAGTTTACCGTCGTGTAAACTTGGTTTTAGAGGTGATATATACCGTTCAATTTTGAATTCGCTGTCGAGGCAAAAACGGTGGCGTGAGCACTAGTAATTTGTACGTAAATTAAGGAAGTGCGTTCAACTCACGTGTACGCGGCTCCGAGAAACTCGGACAAGTTAAATGGAAAAACTTTGGAAAAACAGCTTGATGCTCGAGCTTCCTCTTGTCAGAACTCGCAGACTGATCTCGCCTGTCAGTTTCAGTCTTTATTGCTTCAGCTCTAAAATAATATACAACAACGATAGGGTTTATCAATTATATGGAGTTAATATCAACTGTGTGCGTGTGTGTTGGAATAGAAAAGGGCGCATCAAGGGATTGTACAACGGTGTGCTATTTCAGTCTTCAAAAAGTCCGGAACTTCGTTTTCATGAGTGTTAATGTTCAGAACAATGTTCTATCCGGCTCCTCTATGTAGTGTCTTGTGATCCTGTCAATGCAGGAAAGAAGGATGTTGGGCAACGACGATCGCCGATCCGAACATATGGCTGAGTGATTTTGGGGGCAATCAGCAAGTCTAGTTAACATCGAAGTTTGATGATGTATCATTTGCGCAATGAAGGCGGCGTATCCGTGATGTCAAATTGCACCAGAAAACAGTCAATGTATACTGTAACAAGATCAGACTGGTCCCCGCCGAGAAACGGTTTACTCACCCAGGCTGTCGATGATGGTGACAATTTTTCGGATGATTGCGTAAACGACCTGTGGCGTTGAAGATCGTAGTCCTCAAAGACAGTGGCCACCTCACCATCGTTTCCCGCGAACGTGTCTGGCTATCAGAGAATATCACCGACGGTATCAGTGTTGATAACGAGCACAAAGTCAAAAAGGCAACTCACGAGTAGGAAGCTGCAATTGTAGTCCCCGCTTTCACGTGAACGAAGGTCTATGGTTTTCTACTCAAAGATAAGCGCGTCGCTAATATGGATGTACCGATAAACTCACCATCAAGTCGACAGACCGTCCTGATGACCTGTTCGAAGGCCCATACACCTCCTCTCGTGTTGAGCGATAGTAATCCGGAAGATCCGGGGAATCAGATTTGGTGGTAAGCGCAAGTGTAAACGATGGTAATATCCGAGGATAAATCTGCATCGCGTAGGAAAGAGAAGAACGATAGGAGACTTAGTTATGAGAATGTACAGTAGTTAGAGCCAGTCCGCTGAGATATTGTGGGGCAAGGGGAAAAGAGACGACGAAAAAGAGACAGAAAAAAGAGCGTGTGGGTGATGGTGGTGGTTTAGGTGAGAAAAGATGGAATGGAGCGCGCCGCCACCTAGACAGGCAGTTGAGGTCCCTGATGCGTTTATATAGTAGAGTTTGGAAGCTGGGAATGAGGCAGAGGAAGCCTGACATGGGCCGCCGGGATATCCATATATGGAGGATATCGTTCTACTTCAGGCAGGGCCCTACTTTGTTATTACAACCTGGCTGTTCGCTCCCAGCACCCCGAATATATTACTGAAGTAATGCGGGCAACCGACGCCGGTGACTCGATGACTAGGGAGATACCCAGAGAGCAGATTGTCTGAGGATTTGATGGCGTTAACTTGTTTTAGACAATGGGGGGCGGGAGAATATTGATGGTGTGTCGAAAGTACGCCCCTCCGGTTGTTGGTAGGCGCTCATGCGTATCAGCCTGCGATGTCATGCAACTGTCACGTTACAAACGTTTCTGGACGGACCACCAAGACGACGAGAAGCTTGTACAGAATACGGTACCAGACATCATCTGGTACAGCGTCCGTGTAGCACGAGCGGGCTATCTGAATTATCGAAGTACCATCGCATCCCTGGAAACTCGAATCTTCAAGAAGTCGTCCCAACTCGCTACCATTGTGTCCAAGAAATCCAGAGCTGAGGGAGCCCTTCTCTACACGAGCCACAAGCCCGGTAAAGTATATAGAATCAGAGATCTCCTTCTCGAGAAGAAAGTTCTAATGAAATTATAGGAACTTCCAACGAGGACTGGAATAGGAACTGCCAATGAAAGAAACCACATGTCTAAACCGTGTGTTTGGGACGTCTCAATAACGAGCACAGAATTCAAAATGAGAGTCATGTTGGAGCATGATACCACCTTCCTGTAATAACGCACCGTCCTGTCGTACATCCCTGATTCCCCGGCCAACGATGTCAACGTCGAACATGTCGGTGCACGGGCCAGCCATGTGACTGTGACAAGTCGCTCCTGTCACACCCACTTATAGTAATACAATCCGAAGTCGGGAGACGTGAGTCACTTTGTAGCCACTTCCTTCGTAACCAACGAATGCAGTTCATAATTCCATGCAACAAAGTTCTGTAGGTGTGATTGCTACACCTAACTTGGACGCTGAAGAAGGGAAGAATCCTGCAAGAGGCTATACCGACAAGCAAGGATGATGATTATCCCGAGATGACGATGCTGATCGATTGTATGGGGCTCGGGCGACCAGCAACCAAAATTTACAATCATTCAGCCGCCATTGAAGAGAAAATCCAGAAGAATCAAGATATTTTCAAAAGCCCGCCACTCAACGGCAGTTGTTGTTTCTTGAGGTATAGCATATGGTCTGAAAAATGTCCCTTTCGTCCGTCAGAAACGGATTGGAGCCTATCGGAGCAGCAAGATGTCTGAGAAAATACCGGAAACGTACAGGAACAACCTAAAGGCATACCTGAAGCAGCAGCAATAATATCGAAGTCACTTAAAAATATCTAGAGACAGGAGGTTACACCTCCCATTTTGTCTACTTGAGCTATCGAATATCGAAAGCTGAGACTATGAAGCATTGCCCGCCAGATTTATGCTGTTGTAACAAGAACCCTCCTACTGCAACCATGGTTCTTGCCGCTGAGAATCTCGTCGCCCTGGAACTTGGGAAGGGGTATGCCCTGAATCGCTAGGTCTTTGACTTTTTGCACGGCGTGCCCTATTTCGTGGCAGTAGGAACTGACTATTCCGCCAACAGCGCCGATGAAGTGAGGAAACAGAGTAAGAGCATGGAAGTCATTGAATGAGGTAAGTTGGTGGCTGCAGCAGAAATTGTGGACGTGTTTCGTCCGTGATCAATCCAAACAATCAGCAAGCTTTCAATTTTGCTTCCGTTCATCTCTTCCACATCCCAATTATATCATGGCAACTGTTTTCTCATTTATTCTTTCGTTCATAACTAAGTCTACCGTTCAAGTTGCTGAATTTCAAGTTCTAAACTTCTACGGCTGTCTCAATCTCGGTGCTTCGAACTTGGGCTATCAGCCACAGATATTTCTACAATAAAAGAGCATAGAAGACAACAATGCAAAATGAAGGTCGATATATGCGGTAAGAAAGACGAACCAAAGAGGAACGCGAGTTGTTCAATTCGCTGGATGACGAATCGATGAGTAGCGGCGATATGTACAACGGGGAACTTTTCAGCGGTAACAGGGTTCAGAGTGGAGGCCTGAGGGACTATTGAAAATAGTGTGTTCCTCATAAATCCTCTGAGCGTTGCCATTTTATTAACTAAAATATAGCTTCCTGTATTACAGAACTTGATTTTTTATGGATTCTTTTACATTGCTCCCAAGTGCCCAACCCATTGAAGTTGTAGATGAATCGATTTGGCCACCATTAGCATGAAGTATCAATAAATTATTTCGCCACAGACGCAAGCGAAAACATGCAGCTGATAGTCTCCAGCGGATGAAAGATTATACATGCATAGTATCTAGAGAAATCGCATGCAAGACGGTAATTTACACTTGTATATATTATCAAGACTTCCACGTTCGTACTTACCGTCTCCTCATTGTTCATCATGATGCATGAGGTCACGCTAAATCGATTTATACTACTTAGACTGACAATGGAGGTTAAGCCCAAATTTCCTGCAGCTGTACTGGGTTTATAACCAAACTATATAGGTACTGCATGAAGTATACCAGAGTATGCCTCATCGGCGTCCCGAACGATGAACGGGATATAAAAAAACATATCCTCACACGTGTGACGCAGGCACTTCCTTTATACTGGTAAGTACATATATTATGCTATTATCCGTGCGTACACACAGGAGATGTCAGGACGCGATAAATATGTCGGGAATTAATTGAATGTAATTCAATACAGACAGATCCTATGCAGCCGTTATCCCATGGCTTACAAAAAGGCAGCTGAAGTACGCCTATCTCACCATACCCTACGCAGACTCGGACCCCTCCGAATCAACCAACATCTCATCCACCTCGCCCCTAATACCCTCCACGCCACCATACGGTATCTTCCCTTTCATCCACCGTCCCCAAAGCACATCAACACGACATAGCCCAGCCGCCGTCGCAGACGCCATTGTCCCCGCTCCGGCTAGCCCATTGCCATTGTTCCATACTATACGATGTACCCCTACCTCTGGTGGCCAGGCACCGGTCGATGACTGTACTACGGGAAGTGGTTTGTTTGATTTTGAGTTAGATTTGGCGGCGCGCGTTGCCGTGGGGCGGTCAGTGGTTTCCTAGCATGGTAAAGGGCCAATGAGCGAGGTGGAGTATGGAGGAAGAAAAAAAAGGAGTATACCTGAGGCAAAAACCTCTCCAGCATCCTATACTCCTTCGTTTTTCGGCTGTAGTCCATCTGGTAGACTTTATGCACGAAGAACGGCTTTTACATCCGACAGCGTTAACTTCATCCATAGACAAGAAAAGGATCAACGCACCACCGAGCCTCCCCTCCTCGTTGACCGCAACGTATTCGTCGTCGAGCATGACCCGTCCGCGGAACCTACTGCGAGCTGAGGATGATAATCCGAGGCGTTCACGCACTGGGCAACCATTCCAAACCTCAGTAGGTTATTTTTAAAATTGGACATAATCTACATACCCAAACAGGTCCCTGTGGCTCCAAAAGTGTATGACCCCTCCCAAGCATACTGGGGGACGCCGAATACGCCTTCACCGTATTTTCATGGTCAATCGTAATCGGCCCACCTGCGAAGGGCGAGAATGCCATTGTATTGATGACATCTATGACAGCACATGAGCCCTTGTAGCAGAAACAAGAAAGAAAGAGAGTCAATACCTCTAGTACGATTCATCACACAGCCATGCCCTTCCCTGATATCCGTCATGCACTCTACACCATCATAACCTCCGCTCGTTATCACTGTCGGATCCTCCTCTATACGTGGTTCGCCTGAAGGCCAGCACGGCGGTGCCCGTATCCATGCAAGGGCACGGATGGCAGATTGGTGAACGGTAAGGTAGTGTGTTGGTAGGATGGTGGTAATTGTAGGCGTACCTGCCGCAGTTGTACGCATGAGTTTAGAGTTAGGGTGAGAGAGAGAAAGGGAAAACAAACTGGATGTACAGGATTTGAGAGCGGCACCAAGGTTGTAGACAGCGATGATCCCTGATAATTTGTTAAGAAGAGAAAGAATAGTCAGTATAAATGCATATCAACGTACCGTTTGTAGTCCCAACAGCCAGAACCTCGCTGTTCGCCCAATCAAAAGTCCAACAGGATGTTTCCTCGAGCTCAATACGAATTAACGGATCTGGCATCTTTACTACCTCCTCTTGTTAGTGTGAGTGTATAAGCATAGGGTGTTACACAAACCAAACACGGGTTTTGAGGAATCATGTCCCTCGGGAGTGACGTCCTCTGGTTGTGGAACCGCATAGATAGACAGAGAGCCATCTTCGAATGTGCCTGCGAGGAGACCAAGATTCCTTGGTCTTGTAACGTCGCTGAACTAAGGAGTGAGAAGAGATCAGTGCATATACTACTACACACAAAAAATAATACACACGTCATCATGCGAAGGTAAAGGACACCACCTCAGCTCGAATGCAGGACCACCTTGCAAACACATAGCTAGTTCACACTTCATCTCCCCACTGTCTTCACCGTCCTCCTTTTCTTTCTCCTTCTGTTTCTGCTTTCCTTTCCGTTTCCCTTCCTCAGGGATAGGCTTTGTAGGTCCCAAAGACCAGATTTGCACACAGGCGTATGAAGGCCTATGGACCTTAACTCCGATTTCAGGTGAATGCGAACTGGAGGGAAAGGGAGCGACTGCAAGGTATTGTTTGAATTTCCTTGCTGTTCGAAGTCAGGCTTGTTTCTGCAGAGAGGGAAGGTAGGGAAGGTACCAGGTCGGTCGGAGACGTGTATAGGGCACCAGTCAATACCCCATACTGGTGCTCCGGCACTGAGAACGTGAGCAGTGCTTTCTGGTATGTATTTTGCTATGCTGCTGGGTTAGTACATTGTGTAAAGAGAAAGAGAAAGAGTGTACACATGTGAAAGGAATCAAACATGTTGATATTGAGACGCGTTTGTGAGCTGGTGGGACCAACGAAGCAGGGGATTGGAGGTGGAGGTTTGAGGTTCCCTTCTTCTGTAGTCACAGTGTCGCTGGGAAGGTAGAGAGCTGCGTCTCTACAGCCTATTAGACCGAATCTCTGTATAAGCGAGAAGGTAGAACACGTACTCCTTGCTCAACGCCTCCCAGCCATCTTTTACCCTAACACTCTCATACACCCTCGGTCTCCGCATCGCCTCCTTACCGCTTTCCTCCCTATCTCCCTTCTTAGCTTCCTTATACCATCCTCGATCTTCGACCATTTCCCATAATGGCCCCCAACCAACATTATACCCCCAGGATTTATTCGCCCAGTCAGTCACTTTCGCGCTATACGTAAAGCTGTTTGTCATCGTAACTCCAGGCTGACGAAACATTCTAGGAGGGGTCAGTAAACGCTCTACTCGTCCCGAGCGTGCAAAGAGGGGCATAGCGCGGTGACGGTGGTGTACGCTCGGCGCGGGGAGGGCGTACATCTGCCGCTTAGCTGTTGCACGGGAGAAGGAGTGCCCAGGGCCTATAAGGGATTTTACTGAGCTAGGCTTCGCTTTCGATTTGGAAACTTTGGATGGGGCTCTGGAGACACCGACAGAGACGGCGACTGAGCCGCATTTTTGCTTCGGGGCGTCACCTAATTCATCCTCTTCGAGTTCATCTTCTTCGTCTTCGTCCACATCGTCTTCTTCGTCTTCATTTTCTTCTCCTCCGCTATCTTTTCTATTCTTAGCTTCCGGTGCAAATTCGCTTCCGCTACTTTCTTCGTCCTCTAGTACCACAGGTTTTGAAGATGGCCCTACCTCTGTTTCATCGTCTTCGATGGTGAACATGGCAGCATAGCCAGGCTGAGATTTTCGAGGCCTCAGTTGTCTGGCCATACTAGTCTATAATGAGGGCTAATGTTTAAGGTGAGGGTAAGAAAGGGTAAGAGGGTTGAGAAACAAGTTGGAAAGAAGACGACTGGACGCGACGCGGAGGTATCGATAGTAATGGAGATTATCTCCGATCGTAACTGCCTGACTATTCGCTCCCACTTTGGGTTCACCCCAATTGGCAGCATTTTGGCCCACTGTTAGTGATAATACTTATACGCTGTTAATTTAAACAACCTCGGAGGGTATGAACTTTGTACGAACGTCAAATTTATATCATTTATATGATAAAATATATAATTTAAGTCAGCAGATAATATATAAAATTTATTATCGCGAAGGCCACTACTTATCAAATACACATCAACTAATACTTACCTTGTAGTACTGACTATCGGACATTTTTCAATAGGACGTTCAGTCGACCCATATGGTAGATACATCCGAGAGCCAGCGACTACTTATAGAACATTCCCTTGTGCGCTCTTGTTTGGTAGGTTTATTTCCATTGTGGATGTGCCATAAAGCACCTCGCAATAAACGATTAACTACAATATCACGCGAGGTCCGAGTTACAATATCGCCGCCAGGAAATCGTCCCGACAAGTCGTTAACTATCTTGACATAATAATGTGCTTGAATTGCTGGTACAAAATCAAGCCAAAATCCACCGGTTTGTTTTGCACGTTCGCTAGTATCACGAATAAGGTTACATCCATAACGAATTTGCATTCGCGCGAACTCGAGCTGGATTTGGCTTTCGGCATTACGGGAGAGCTCATGCGTTAGAGCGAGGAGATGTTTATCCAGTCCATGAATTATTGGCAGACATTTCTTGGCCAATGTCCATGAAATTTGTGATCCACTGAAGTTTGAATCATGTAAGTGGCATATGGATTCAAATGTAGCAGTAATTTCTACAGGTGAAATAAATTCTTGAAGGATATTTGAATGAGATGTAGACAGATACGACGAAATCCAACTCTGAATTTCTCTCACATCAGCTGATGAATGAGGTATGGACCTTCCTGCAAAGGCTTTTATAATGGGTAGATTGGTGAGAGATGAGCTGGTAGGTATCGCGGAATAAATTGATAAGAAACTGTCTGCCTGGTGATCCACGCATTTCGGCATTTCTGGCTCACCAAAGCAGGCAATCGTTTCTGCAACGCCTGGAGACCAGCCCTCGTTCGCTTCATAGTAACCTTTCACCGTAGCCGCCACATCACTATCCATTATTCCTAGTAGGCTGTTATACAGCTCGTCCGCATTCTGAGTAAGATGAACATGGAAACCCAAGTCGAAGCGATTAAACATCGCTGAACGTGCTTTTTCCGAAACAAGGTAATATATCTGCTGCCGCCGGATACCTAAGGCATGGTATGAAAAGACTGCTCCGAAGTTTAGCAAGTCTCTTGAAGTAACTTCGCAATTTTCTCCCACGCCTGTGAAGGAATTATCTGCCCACTGTACGCGATACAGCGTCATAAGAGTCAAAAATGACTTCCGATCTATCTGCGCCATAGGTCTCGTTATGCCTTGGGGCATGAAGTCATAGGATAGCTGGTTTACGTTCAGATCAAACTGAAGGTAGGCATAAGAAGCGTCGTTTAAAAGGGAAAGCCAGGTACACCGAGCTTCTGATCGAGTTCCCTTAAGATTCAAGAACCATGGGTCGTCCGATGAGAGTGTATATGTAGTCACAGTGCCTTTTTGCGGGCTGTGGAAATGATATCGAGCTTCATTAAGCTCCGGGGATTGTGAAATGTCAGCACTTGAGATCGTCGGCATCTCCTTATGGGGTTTTGATAGCGTATAGGCACTTGGCAGTGGTCTTAAAGAGATTATGGGAGCTTCAAAGGTGACCTCGAACCTCAGTTCATTCCAGATAAACCGTCGATGTCGATGTCGGTGTCATCCGCCAACAGCTTGCTCTGAACAGTGGCGATAGCTGTAGGCAGTTGCGGCGTACTGCTGCGCAGCTTGTAGTAGAGTAACTATCAGTGCCACCAGAGATACCACGAGAGCTGTAACAGGGACAGGGTCAGCGGACATGGCTTTGAGGAATGAGTAGTGTGAAACAAATCCAAGCGCTGGAGTGGATGTGGGCACATTGGAGACTCCCAGTTTGCTCCCGATACCATATACAGTAAAGAAGAGAGGGCTATGCATGAAATAGATGCTTGAGTTGATGCAAGGTAGAACCAAGTTGAACCAGCAGAACCTTATTGGGGCGTTTAGCATTAGATCGTTGTCAGAGGACGAGAATATAATTGACAATTGGAGGTGGTTGGAACTTTTTAAAAGTGATTGCTTGGTACGTAACATTATAAATAGAATAAGACTCGCATGTTCTGATTAATAGGTCGCCTGCGCGTATGTACGCTCAGGCTAACCATTTCTGCATACTTCCAATAGTTCGTTGAGAGTATGACTATAGGTTAAGTATCCATAATAGTAATTTACCCCTTTCATTGAAGTATAGACAGTCAGCACGATCAGGCCAGTGATGATGATAGTACATACTATATCCTATGCTATTGAGCAATATTCAGTCTACCCATATCGTAGATACATTCGAGAGCCAGCGACTATTTAAAGAACATTCTCTAGTGCGTTCTTGCTGAGTAGGTCGATTCCCGTTATGAATGTTCCATAAAGCACCTCGCAACAAACGATTCACCACAATATCACGAGAGATCGCAATGTCGCCGCCAGGAAATCGTTCAGACAACTCACCAGCTATCTGGACATAATAACCTGCTTGCGTAGCTGGTACGATATCAAGCCAGAATCCGTCTTCTTCTTTTGCACGTTCACTAGCATCATTGAAAATATGACATCCATGGCGAATTTGCATCCGTGCAAACTCGAGCTGAACTTGACTTTCCTCATTAGGGGAAAGCTTGTGTGCGAGAGTAAGGAGGTGTTTATCCAGTTCATGAATTATCGGAAGACATTTCTTGGCCAATGTCCATGGTATTGGTGTTCCTCCAAAGTTTGAGTCATACAGCTGACATATGGACTTGAACGCAGAAGAAATTTCTGTAGGCGAAATAAACTCTTGTAGCGTATTTGAATGGGATGGAGACAGATATGACGAAATCCATTTATGGAGTTCTCTCACATCTGCTGATGAATGAGGTACTGAATTACCTGCTAAGAGCCTTATAACGGGTGGATCGGCGAGAGATGAGTTGGCAGGTACCGCTGAATAAATTGATAGGAAGCTGTCGGCCTCGTGATCCACGCATTTCGGCATTTCTGGCTCCCCGAAGCAGCAAATCGTTTCTCCAACGCCAGGCGACCAACCCGCATTCATTTCATTGTAACCTTTTACCATTTCTGCGACATCCTTATCCACTATTCCCAGCAGGCTGTTAAACAGCTCGTCGGCATTGTGAGTAAGATGAACATGGAAACCCAAGTCGAAGCGATTAAACATCGCTGAACGTGCTTTTTCCGATACAAGGTAATATATCTGCTGCTGACGGACGCCAAAGGCATGATAAGAATAAACTGCCCCGAAGTTTAGTAGGTCTCTTGAAGTAACCTCGCAGTTTTCTCCTGCGCCTGTGAGGGAGTTCTCTGACCATTGTACACGAAATAGTGTCATAAGGGTCAAGAATGATTTTCGATCCATTTGTGCCATAGGTCTTGTTATGCCTTGGGGCATGAAGTCATAGGACAGTTGGTTTACGTTCAGATCAAACTGAAGGTGTGCATAGGAAACGTCATTTAAAAGGGAAAGCCAGGTACACCGAGCTTCTGATCGAGTTCCTTTAAGACTTAAGAACCATGGGTTATCTGATGAGGGCGTATATATGGTCACTGTGCCGTTGTGCGGGCTGTGGAAATGATATCGAGCTTCGTTAAGCTTCGAGGATTGCGAAATATCAGTGCTCGAGATCATCGACACCCCCTTGTCGGGCTTTGGTAGTGTATAGGCGCTTGGCAGTGGCCATAATGAAATGATTGGAGCTTTAAAGGTAACTTCAAATCGTAGTTCATTCCAGATGAAACGGCGGTGTCGATGCCGGTGCCAACCACCAACAGCTCGTTCTGAACAATGTCGATAGTTGTAGGCAGTTGCAGCGTACTGCTGCGCGGCTTGTAGAAGAGTAACTATCAGCGCAACCAGTGATACCACCAGAGCGATAACGGAAATGGCA
>JASFCY010000156.1:0-16068 GCA_036940585.1 Cyathus olla
ATCGCGTAGATGAAATAAGCCGTGCGGTTGGCATTTCATCGGCATGATGCTATCGGTGGTTCTTGCGTTAGCCCATCCTGAAATCAACTCCCATTCAGGATAGGCATCCGTTTATCACACAAGTGAAGGAACCAATAATGAAACTACCCTTTTGTTGACTCAGTTGTGACAAGTATGCAGCTTCTGAGACAGATACGGGGTAAATATATGTTACTGCATAATACATGACAATACACGCTGTTATAATCCAAAAAATGAATTTTGCAACTCTTGGACCTGCTCTTTTGCTTCTCTGGCCATGACACGAACAATATTATCTTCATCTGTAGATGCGAGGTAACCCAACGTTACTTTCAACCGTGTAATTGTTTTAGTGGTGAATGGAAGGTGAAATGGGCTGTCTTGTAGTTGGGTATGTATTTCACGTATTAGTAGCGAGATGAAGTGGAGGGCTGCGCGACGTAACGGAGGGAACTTCGAATCCGTTGAAGTTGGATGTGAATCCATAGTAATGGGAATAGGTGCTTCATGGTCGACATTTGCTTTACCATCCTTGTCCAGGTTGGGTTGGTTATTGATCGGTTTTGATTCCAGCTGCAGTAAATCAATCATTGCTCCAAATATGTCTTCAGCGTATGGGAGGGTTGCCAAAGCATACGCCTTCACACAATCGGAAAGCAAGGAAAGCGACGATGTCCTCAGCGTGGTAGGTAAATAAGACCAACGGACTATCTTAAACAAGGGGGGAATGACTATATCGACTGTTTGATTTTTTGTTAAAGTCAATACTTCTTTTAGTATTAAAGGACATCACCATATATCCCCAATGCAGTGCCACAACGCCTGATAGCCATTCCAAGCGCTTCGCCTACTCGCGTTCGTATATCAATATCACGTTGAGTCAATGTAGTTACTTCCAGCCCTTCGAGGCCCCGTGTATACTCATGCACGAGCCTTTTGAATACATCTTTCCCGAACATATCAATCATAGCTGCAAGTCCTTGAACTGCGTTCAAAAATATATAAGAGTCGTCATCTTGAATCGATTGCAAAAAGATCGACAGAATGGATGGTATTAAGGCGTGATTCACCGTTTTTGCATCCTTCGAAGGTGTTACCAGTTGCCGAAGCAGCAGCAGTCCATGCGCGCGCACAGGCATAATTGGATCTTGCAGGAGCTTCAGGGCTTTCTGATAGATTTCCTGTGCACTTTCGTCCTCAGAATTATGAGGTCTCCGCCTTCCCTGTTCAGAAGTAGCAGCAAGCCGGGCTGTCATTACCATTCTCGCTTCCCCAGCCAACGGCCTTAACGACGACGACCCGTTCTTAGATAGCGGCTCCAAGAGAGAAAAGATGTCGTTTAAGACAACTTCTGTGCGTGCAGATAAATGTTCATCAGCTACAAGTGAGAAGTTTGTCAAATAGGATCGATCATTGCTATATTTAAGGAGGGCTACCTTCAAATATTGATAGCAGAAGGGTGAGCGCTGTTTCTACGAGCTCCTCATCTGGGCCAAAGCGTTCTGAATCTGACATGTCGTCGTCGCTGTCATATTCTTCCGGTTCATCCACTTGTGCTGGATGGTGGGAGATAGTATTCTCAGTAGGAGATGCGTTCAACGTATTGTTCGTAGACTCAAGAACGTGCTTTATGAAAAAAAGTATATCTCTTGATCTTTGCAGTATGTGCGACGTCGAGCCTTGTGATAGCTGCTTCTGCATTTCCACGATTACTTGAAGATAAAGGAGAATACTTCACAAATGTACTTAGTATGACTGGGGCCTGCTAAGTTGTATCCATTCTCACCGTATAGGGTTATCTCCCTGCTTCGACTTGTCTTCGCGATACTTTTCAAGTAACCTCACAAAGAGGCCAGAAGAAATGTCACTCCTATCGATGGTCTTCAAGAATTGGACGAAGTGGGCGGCATCAGGATACAACCCCAGAATGTTGGCGTCGATCTCCAGCTCTCCCCGTTCTTCTGCTTTTTTCAAGTCATCAGGCGTAAGAAGAGACAAAGCTGCATTATTCTCGGATCTAATAATATGGTAAGTGTGGTATTAATATAATTGTCAAAGCTTACTTTTCAGTCTTTTGAATTTGCCCTTCCAAATCAACCTTCCACTCCTCGCACTCGTTCTGACACAAGATAGACCAAAGAATCTCATCGCCCGTTAAGGGTGTAATTATCTTACCCCAAGTGACCAAGATACCGCGCAGTGATTCTTTAAGCACTGGGTCTGATGTTTTATTTCCATCCAAGTAATACAATAACGAGTATAGCGCTGGAACAATCGGGGAAAGCAGGTTTGCTATGAAAGTGGGTGAGGGATCAGTGTTCGAGACAAGTGTAATGATGGATGATAAAGCTGTTGATGGAGAAAGAGATGGGAAGTTGGTCGGGACCGTGGAATTAGTTTCTTCGTCACTACGGTTCGGTAAATCGAGGAACGGTCCATGCAAAAGTTGGCGTGCAAGTGAAGATGCCACTTTATAATTATGAGAGGGGTCGTCCGAACTTAAAAACCTAGACAGAGAGAACGCAGCAGCTCTCTTGTATGCAGGAGGTGTTTCATTTTGCAGCAGAGCCGCAACCCTTGGGATAACTACGGAGTAATAGTCCTAGCATGTCCAAAAAAGGTTACAGCTAACCAACCCTTTAATTTTACGACGAACCTGTGGTGGCATGTTCGCCGGGACTGTAGTCAGAAGTTGAGTTACATGTTCAATTTTATCAATGGACACTTCCTCCTCAGAGGTATCTTCCTCGCCAAATACAGCTTCGCAAAGACCCCTAACTCCATTAGGCCGCATGAGCTGTTTAGTGAGCAAGGAAACACATGTTCTATGAACATGTAAAGGAATAGAAGGCGTTCTTGAAAGGATAGAAACTAGCGACACAATTGTTTGCGACGGTGGCAAGCTGATAGAGTAAAGTCAGGTAAAAGAATAGGCGATATGGACAGAACGTACACTGTCAACAAGCGCATAGTCAATGGTCGGAATTGATGGATCGGGGTTACACCAGGGGAAGCAAGTTGCTTTGGAAGCCAGCCAAGAGCGATACCTGGATATAAGATATCCGAGACATGACGATTAAGAATGCTGGTGGTAACCAAGGTTTGCGGCAAGCGTGAACCAACACCTCCAGGAAACAGCAAAGAGAAAAGTTGGGTGACGAGGTGACATAACTTGCCGTAGTCCACCGAACTATTTGAAATATCAGTCACTCGTGAAGGTCCAGCGTTGTTTGAAGATTTAAGTGGCCAAATTTGCACAATTCGAGCAAGAAGAGGCTCTGTACCCCATTGAAAAGTCAAAGATAGGTATATTCGTAACTGTGATAAATCCCGTGTTCCAATGGCGGGCATCTCGCTTTGATCCAAATCGTCTCTCTCAACTCCTAGAATCCGCTGAACCCTACAGACGACAGAAAGCGCTTCTCTTGCAGTTAAAGATTGCACATCTTCGAGCGACTTGCACTCGCGAAGGTCATTCCCTTGCGAATCTACGCGTTCGAAGTATCTGGATAAACGGTTTTGTAGGACTGTCTTTAAGTCAGTGGAGGAAGCAGAAGGCAGTGTGGAGTCAAGTAAGTAACTTCCATCCAAGAGAGCAGCTGCGAGAACAGATTTTAGAGATGTTTCTGAGCTCATTGGATGCAATGCGGCTATTGAGTTGGACATCAAATTGCACTAGACTTCAAAATAGATACAGTGGTTAGTAACTTTTAGTAATAGTATGCAGTGGAAGCTCGGTAGCTTACCAAAGCAGTATTTGTAGTTCGTTAGAAGTGAAGGCATAAAGATAAGGTCATAACAACTCACAACAGCAATTCCGCTTGGCCACCCCCACTGCCCAGGCTCCAGCTTAAGGTTGCTCTCCTACATTTAGAATCCTCCAGTTATTTATCCTCATACTTATATTTGTTGTTAATATGCCACAACATTGTTTGTTTTACTCTCTTCCATTTTCCAGCGTCAGCTAAAGGTTTCCATTAGCTCAGTATATAGCGGTCGCGCATATTCCACTGATTAAGAATCCTAGTCTTCGCGTACCTCGCCCTGTATGTATTGCTTCCGTATAATCAGTAATCGTCAGTTTACAAGTACGAAGGTTGAACTTCCCGCAGAAATACATCCACTTCCTGAATCTGTCACCGAATATGTACACATTGCTTTCGTTCCGTTTTCACGGCGTTAATTGACATTCCCAATAGTTCGTCTATCCGTTTACACTTGAGCCGCACATAATCACATTGGAGTCATCCCGCCGATCTACCATATCTTCACACACTGCCCGTCGAGAAGCGTATATTCGTCTTCGAGAAGAAGAAAAGCAGCGTCGCGAAAGGGATGCACTAAAGAAGATTGCCCCAGGTTTTATACCCCATGGAACCCCACTCGTGCCCATGAAAACTGCTTTAACACCTGATACCTCACATATTGAAGGAAACACCCAAAACACGACGTATCCGGCCGGTGGTCATGTCAGGGTTAGATCAGTTATGGATGATCTTGTGGATCAACTGGCAGCTTTGGATTCTCAATCGGCGTAACAGTTGTCGAGCCTCGGGGCTCGTATATATATTCGATTTTCTTAAGACCAGTTAACTTATAAGTTTGAATTTGATTACTGTAGTTCTCATCTGTACTTCACAAACAGCGTAGGCAATCTTATCTAAATTTCGCAATCTCTGCTGCCATTACTACTTAAAACATCGTAAATATGCTGCTAAAAAGTACATCGTCTTAAGCTGCAGATGCAGGTGCTCCTCCTGAAACTGACAAATTATTAACGCCTTCAGCTACTTCCTCGATAGATCCCTCAATCAATTTGGTTATCTAAAATAGGGAAATTTTAAATATGGAACTCAGAATTGTTTATGAGTCGCACCTTTCCAATAGCAATGGTTCGACCTAAATTGCAATTATTTAGATATAAAATAAAAGATTGAATATGGAAATACGAACCTTCATCTCGGAGTGTGAACCTCCCTAGCTGAGGATAGTCAGAAAATCGCTCAACACAGACCGGCTGTGCGGTCTCGACCAATGCGACTATCTTTTGTCCTGGTTATATAGGCATCAGCTGGTGTCAGACGGTGAAATATTTTCTTCATACCCTTCTTAGCATACTGTGGAGGCTTTTTTGACTTACGACCAGTAGATTTGTCGAAGTAGTGTAATAATGCCTAGCCAGGAGCATGAGCCTTAACGGGGATGGGCAATACAAACTCCAATAACATACCGGGAGTGTCACCTCCTCCGCGAGCGTATGAATATGCATCACAGCAGAGTAGCCAGCACAGATAATACTCTTATGTTCAAGGATAGCTAGCTGAGCTTCAAACTGACGCACAGCGTGAATCGGTTTCAAGGGACTAGTTAAGACAAAACCGGGACTGATATCCTCATCATCCACTCCGCGCAGACGAATACGGACGTTGTCGCCGCAGAGTGCGCGATCAACTTCTTCCTCCATTTCATTGTAGATCGCTGCAACTTCTATGGAGACTTTATTTGGCATGAGAACGAGAGCATCGCCTTTGCGCAAATGACCCGATTCAATTTTCCCAACGATTATAGTGCCCATATCTTTATATTTTTCGGATATGGGCATCATAAGTGGAGCATTGACTTTACGGTCAACCATAGGCATGTGGTCAATGTGCTCAAGGAAAGATGGTCCGCTAGGCAAAGACTTTAGGAAGTATCATCTCAAACATGAACCGAGATAACTCACTCCCACCACGGGCAAATAGATTTAGAGACACGATCTTTGAGATTGACACCGGTATAGGCAGAAACAGGGATAAAGGTCACATCTGTTTTGGGGTTGAATCCAGCTGCCTTGACGAAGGGCGTGAGCCTATCCTTGATATCGTTATAACGAACCTTATCCCAGTTGACAGTGGCATCATCCATCTTGTTGATAACGATTACAATCTTTGAGACACCAGCGGTTTTAACCAACATGATATGCTCGCGGGTTTGACCACCACGTTCAAATCCAGTCTCGAATTCTCCCTTGCGAGCAGAGATTACGAGGATCGCAACATCTGCTTGAGCAGCCCCAGAAATCATAGATGGAACGAAAGTTTTATGTCCAGGAGCATCGAGGATGGTGTAGCGACGAGTATCTGTTTCAAAATAGGCACGTCCAACTTCGACAGTTTTTCCTTTGGAACGTTCTTGAGGGGTTGAGTCGAGTGCCCAACTAAGGTACCAGGATTCACGACCAGCTTCCTTGGCTTCTCGTTCGAATTTTTCCATAGTTCTTTTATCAACCATTCCAGTCATATATAGAAGGTTTCCCCCCATCGTGCTCTTCCCGGCGTCGACATGTCCAATAAAAACGATGTTAAGATGCTCCTTTTCTACAAATACGGTTAAAATAATTTCCAACAAGATACACAAGAAGGCTCACGATCGCCAAATAGATCCTCAAGTACTGACTGATCGGCAACAGTTTTAACTTCCTGGGCTATAGCATTAGTATCTGTCTTGGATTTTTCTGTGCTAAATGTTTTGGATGGAGTGTTTCCTGATGACGAGGGGGTATCAGCCTTAATGGTAGTTGATGGTTTTGGAACTGCAGGCTTAAGAGTTGCTGGGATAGGCTCCTGGGATAGGGAAGTTGCAGAGGGAGCGGTTGCCGAGGGAGCAGGAGTGGGCTTTGGGGTAGGCTTTGGGCCGCCGATATTGAGGGATATTGTTGGAGGAGGACGAGGAGCCTCTGCTTGTTCGGGACGCTCAAGGGGAGCGGGTGGAGGGGCTTGGGGTGGCTGCTGGGAGGGCACGAAGCCGCGTCCTGGAACGAATTCGAATGCAGAAGCGTTGAGCTTGCTCATGGCTGAATCAAAGACTGGAGAGAGGAAGGAAGAAAGAGCAAATAGAGTAGAAAAGAACGAATGGAGACGATGACTTAAGTGTAGATTTTAAGATAAGTAATAAATGATAAGTACAATATCTAACCTATCGATCAATTTCAAATAATATATTACATAATTGTAAAATATGTTATCTAGAACTGCTAATTACTGTTCAAACCCCTTACCACACCGCACTCCTCCCCACTTCCTAACCTCGGCTCAGCTGCTCGTCCTTCCTCTTTCTCTTCTCAACCTCATCATGGCCGATGCACAGCCTGAGAATTACCTTGCAGTGCTCAAGGCCTCCTACGACTACGAACCCCAGTCTGACGACGAAATACCCATCAAAGAGAACCAATTGCTCTTCCTCCTCGAGAGAGTCGACCCAGAGTCTGTTTCTCATGTTTCTTCTTACAGCACACAATGCTAATATCCATACAGCTGGTGGAAAGTAAAGGTTAAGCCAGATACTCAGGACGGAGATAGCGCCGCGGGCTTAGTACCTGCAGCATACGTGGAGCAGGTCCGCTCTACCCACTACACCCTAATTTAATTCTTACATTTCTACTGTAACAGGCAGACCATACCTCTACTGTGAAGGCTCTTTATGACTACGATGCTGCTTCACCTGGCGAACTATCTGTTAAGGAAAATGACATACTGCTTGTGCTTGAGACAGACGAAGATTGGTTGCTTGTCCAAAGTCATGACCAGGATAAGGCTGGATATGTCCCTGCGAATTATGTCGAGATTGTAGGGGATGAATCGCCTTCAACCTCAGAGCCTGCTACTCGCATCGTCATTCCCGACTCAGTGAGCATTCTAGCACTTAACTCGCTCTTCCACTCCCTTAATTTATATATTAGCCTCCTCGTCCTGTGAGTACCTATGTCGATCCAGGGGAACGCGTTGCATCAGCCAAGGTTACTGCGGATGATATCCAAACCTGGCCTGTAGCAGAGGTTGACAAGAAAGGGAAGAAGAAGAAAGGTACATTGGGTGTTGGTAATGGTGCTGTCTTCTTTGCCAGCGAGGCAGATAAGGTACCCTTTTGATTAGCCTTTCACTTGCTGGTGCCTTATTTTTGTTATTCAGAATCCGGTACAGAAATGGCAAACCTCTGATATTACGGACATTTCGAGTGAGAAAGCGAAGCACGTCCACATCGAGATTGCAGGTCCTTCGCCAATCATACTTAATTTCCATGTCGGGTCCAAAGAAAACACCGAAGAAATATTGGGCAAGCTTAATTCATCTCGGTTCTTATCGACAGGATCAGGTGCTGCAGAGCCTGCAGATTCCCCTTCTGCGCGCTCGGTTCCTCCCCCTCTTGCTTCCTCTCCGAAAAAAGCTAGTGTTCACTTCTCACCTGCCTCACCAGTCATTATTCCTTCCCGTGTTGATAGTGATAGTAGTGCTGAGGAGGGAAATGATGAACCTCCCGCCTCCGATGAGGAATCTGCTATTGTGCTATACGATTTCTCCGCAGTGGGAAATGATGAACTATCTGTTTTAGAGGGTGAAAAGTTAATTGTATTTGAGAAGGATGGGGATGAATGGTGGAAATGTCGAAATGCCAAAGGTGCGGAAGGTGTTGTGCCTGCATCTTACCTTGAGGTCAGTGGGTTATTGTAAACACATTTGACTGGTAACTTATACTCTCATCCTTTATAGCTTGCCCCTTCACATGCCTTTTCTCAAGGCGCGTCGAAACCGTCCTCCGCTCCAGATGCAGATGATCGCTTGGCTCGAGCTGCTCAAGAAGCAGCTGAGAAGCAACGTATGGAAGAACGACGACGTCAACGTGAGGAAGAACTAGAACGTGCTGAAAAGGCACGGCAAAAAGCAGATGCAGAGAGAAGAGCCAGGGATGCTGCCTCAGCCGCAGATGCGGAGAGGAATAGACGAAAGGCTGCTGCTGCGGCCGCCGCACAACAAAGAACACCACCACCCGCAAGGTAGAGCTGATATTTTTAAGCATTTTGGCCTACTATTGATATTGTTTAAGTCGCGATCCTGCTTCACCTTCGAAAAGCAACTCATCTCCTCGACCCTCTGCTGAAACTTCACGTACGGTTAGGTTAAGTTCTTAAGATCATAATATCCTGATGTATCTTTTGCAGGACCTCCTCCAGATAAGACACGTATTTGGCATGACAGAAGTGGCCAATTTCGTGTTGAGGCAGCCTTCTTAGGGTTTTCGAACGGCAAAGTCAGGCTTCACAAAGTAAACGGTGTTATCGTGGAGGTTCCTTCGGAGAAGATGTCTGCCGAAGATATGCGTTATGTTGAAAAACGGATGAGTAAGAAACGTTCATCAACTGCGCCTACCACGCGTGACGATGATGATGTCCCTCTTGCCATCGTTCATCCCGGCGCTTCCGTTCCCTCCCCGAAGACGGCTTTACCTCCAGTTAAGAAAACACCGAAAATTGACTGGTTTGATTTCTTTTTATCTGCTGGATGTGACCTGGACGACTGCACACGTTATGCCGCATCGTTTGAGCGTGACAAGATTGATGAAACTCTTCTCGCAGATATTACGGAGTCGACAATGCGTACTATAGGTCTCAGAGAGGGGGATATCATAAGAGTCAGGAAAGCTATCGAAAAGAGGAAGCCAACCGAAAATCTACAAAAATCTAGTGTTTATGTTGAAGACCAAATTCTCCGGGACAAGGAATTGGCTGAGAAGCTTCAGGCACAGGAGAACGGAGGTTCTACTACCTCTAAGAGCTCTGCGCCGCCTAATCTATTTGCAGGACCTGGTGGAGTACTGAAAAACCCAAGACGTGGAAGACCCCAGCCAAGTAAATCACTTCCTCCCTCAAATGTGGACTTGAAAGCGATCACAACAGCGTCTGATCAAATCCAAAGAACCGGTTCTCCCCAAACAAATAGCCCAGCCATACCACGACCTCCTTCCGTAACAGCACCACCTCGTGCAAGCTCCGCTGCACCTGTATCCAACGCTACAAGTAAGTTTGATGATGACGCATGGTCGAATCGTCCCAGCTCTACCAAACCTGTAGCCGCCACCCCTCGCCCACCTTCAGCTCCACTTCCAACAGCCACAACTTCCTCCACTGCCAGCATCGCCGCACCAACTACTTCAGCGCTTCCTCCAGAAACATCAGTTGCCAACATTACAACTGCTTCGCAGACCACGCCAACGTCTGCGTCCTTGGCCAAAACAACGGAGTCCGATGTTTTCGATCAGCTTGCTCGCCTTAGTGAACTAAGGAAAGCATCTACACCGTTGAATAACCAGCGTGCATCGACGGTTTCTCCCGTTATCGTTTCTTCTCCTGTGGGAGGGATGGGTGTAGGATCTTCTCCAATTCCAATGGGACATATACAAACACAACCCACTGGGTTTACCCCCCAGCCTTCGCCACAGCCTATTCAGCCACCCTACAATGGACCTCGTGGACCATTTGCACCGGTTCCTGCTAATCAAGGATTGCTCCAGCCATTGATTCCTACCCAAACTGGCTTTAACAGCTTCATTCCAACCAGGCCAAATAATTCTATTTCTCCTTTCCAGTCACAGTTATCTGCTCCTTCTTTCTTGACATCTCAACCTACTGGAGCCTCTGCCCCTCGTCCACTGTTTTCTCAGCCAACGGGTCTTCCGTCTAGCCAGCCAATGATGTCGCAACCTACTGGCTTAGGTATGGGTTCTTTTAACTCTTTCCAGCAACCTGGAAATGGTTTTTCCCAGGTCCAGAGTCGTGCGTATATATGTATTTTACAAAAAGCATGTTTCCTCACGCCTTCTACTAGATACTACTGGTTTTAATCCTGCAATGAATCAATCACCGTTCGGTACAGGATCCTTTTCTGCTGCATCTGGGCCTCCGTTACCATCTATGAATTCGAACAGTGCCAATCCTGCCAGCGTTTTTGCACAGATGAAGTCCGGGCCTCCGTTACCATCTACAAATTCGAACAATGCCAATCCTGCCAACGTTTTTGCACAGATGAAGTCGGGGACCTTTGCAACGGAGAATGATACCTCTGCATCTCAGCCTTCTGGTATGGTATCGTTTGCTATAATCTTAGCCTGTACCTCACTGATTCTTGACTACAGATAAATATGATGCTTTGCGGCCTAATGGTGAGCACTTCTCTTTTTCTCATTATAATGTTAGGTTAAGTTTTGTCTGGCAGTAGTACCACAAACGACGGGCTGGGGTCAATCGTACAACTACACGGGATACCAGCATTAGACTCTATCGTTTCCAGTATTAATTGCATTATCCCAGGATAACCATACAATGCTTTAGTATAATACAAATGCTCAAAGTTATGAAATCAGGAAGGAGGGACATCTATGATACCTTGCACATATCCTACACGCAGGAAATATGTTCTCAGCGGCTGCCGCACTTCTGGCGGCGTGTCTCGTGATAACAAGTCAGTAGCTAAGGGATATATTGCGGGGAGATATCTTGTGAACTAAGGTAATATTTAGTAAATATCTACTCCAGTAGGATTGAAATTAAACACTTACTGCCTTGTCATCAAAGCGGCAGAAGCCGTCGAGGATTTCTGCTACGACCGGCGTCCATGCAGCAATATTTTTAGCCTGTGTATCGGCTCGAAGTTTGTTGTAATCTGATAACACTCCGAGGCCCAAACTAAGAAGAATATTGTGAGCTAAGGTTCCCTTGAAGGTAAAGAAACTCAGGACATACGGTAATAATCTATCAGCAATCTGTGGGCGTGCCAGTTGATGTTCCGGTCGAGTATCATAGTACATCTGAAGGAGGACGTGTACTAAAGTAGAGGCGCTGCTAGATTCCTGTTTTAACAGGTTTGGAAGGTGCTTCATAAAACCTATGCTTTGTGGTTACAGGAAGAACGCTTATCGGGACGGATATCTAACTTACCAACTTTCCATAAACCAGTCCGAAGGTCCTTATCCTCGTTGAACATCCGCGCAAACTGATAACTGTGGTCCAAAACTCCCATTAATCTCAACAGTTGATCAGGTGGAATCGTGCTGTAGACATTGCTATTCCGAAGAAGATCATTTGTTGTCTCGATTAAGAGAAGCTGAAGAACACATTTGACAATAATTTGTTTGAAGATCCTTCGCCTTTCGCTGAGAGATGGTTTAGCATCAAATTGCGCTTGTTCAGTACTAGGGGAAAGTGGCGCTGGAAGTATGGCCAAACCATTATTCTCTTCATAAATGTATTAGCCTTCTATATACCATTAGTTTGTGAATGAGGTGTACAGACCGGATGTTTCGCTTGTTTCCGAAGGATTGCCGTCTATCTCGACACGTAAATTTTCATCAAAAAGTTGGTGAGGCGTTGTTGTCCGGAATAACCGAACAAATGTCGTAGTTACGCGTTCCCATCGAGGCTTGGAGAGTTTTGCGATGTTATTTTCTAAGAGCTGCTGGAGGCAAGATGTCCCAATTCGAGCTAATGTATCATTTTCTAGAAGCGTGTCTCAGCGAGGAAGATTGAAGTGTGAAACGAGCAGAAGCACCTTGACATATACAAACACACAAAAGGTCCAGCAAGCCATCTAAAAATCGTTCCAAAATATCGAAGTAAAATGTATACAAGCTAATGAGATCACGGAGCGCTTGTATCATCGTGGTGGATAACCAAACGCTCATATCTTCTTGTGTGCTGAAGCGCGAGACATCTTGACTGGATTTCAATACCGCGAATATGGGAAAGAGCAATTCCTGGCAAACGGTATCCCAGAACTCCACTGGATACGAACGACCATATGTTTTCAGTGTAGTGAAGAGTGAATCAAGAGCTCTGTGACATAGTAAAAACGTGAGACATACAATAAAAGACAAGCCACTCACAAGCGTCGTACTTCTAGATCCTCGCCATTCATGATGATATCGTAAAAGCCAAACAGGACAGGGAACCAATATTTGATCATAACATCATCACTTATAGAAACACCCGCAGGAAGTGACGGTTCGACAAACCCGCATTCAGGACACTCCAACATGACCGGAATAACACCGCGTAGCATAGCTATAGCCAGCAGACTGATTTTCTGGTACTTACTGACCTTACAAAACTCTGTAATGCATACGGTAAGATCAGCGAAAGCACCGTATCGAACAATTGCTGCAAAATGTTCCTTATTTAGCTTGGTGACAATCTCGAACGCAGAATTGGCTATACGCTCTGTAGAAACCAATGAGCAATGGAGACCCGTTCTAAGTTAAATACCTACCTGTTAGTACTTTGGAGGCCGCAGAAAACACCCCAAACATGGTTCGCCACCCGGAGCGCATATTCTGCCCACGTGCTTGTATCATTTGTTGTAGACATTGCAAAACCTAACATATATCAGTTGTAGTTAATGGTTCTCGAAAACGCACAAGAGTTTACCATATCACGTATATCTGGGTTCTGATTGTGAATCATGGCGTATTCAAAGGGCTTCAGGAAATCCTTTTGGAATTTGAAGTGAGGCAGCTCCTCTTTCTCGAGGAACCGCATAGCCAGTTGTCGAAGGGAATCGAGAGCAAAGAACCCGACGTGAGGATTGTTGTGACAACACACCTAATAGCAATTGAGAAAACAGCAACTGACAACAATAATAATAAATTACCTGGTTAAAATGCTCTCCAAGAATATCCCATAAATTGGACCATTCCAGCCGAATACGATTCATGTTGTAATACGAAATTTCAACAAGCTTCTGCAAACTGAACATCCGTGGATGTTGAGATAAACCAGAGGATTGAATTTCTTCCCACGATACATCACACAGGGCTTGAACGAAGTCAATAATGGCAGTCTTCCCAGAACATAATTTAGCAAGAACTCCACATATTAAAAGTATTTATCACTCACTCCAGATAAATAATGACTCAACGAGAATACCATGTCAGCAGCAACAGTAATATGTGTTGACCGACTTTCATTTGCAAGCTCTTCTGTAGGGACTTTTCTAGGACGACTACACCACGATGAGCACATTTATAATAACCGCATTGTAAAATAAACATACCCTTTCCTACCTGAATCCGGAACCTCGACTCCGTTGCTAATCAATTGCATGTGCTCCAATTGACTAACACATGTAAGAACCTCGTGCCACGATCCTTTTAGATTGTTGCCCTCTGTCACAGCAACATCGAGGAGTGTTTTAATTGCTTCCATATTCTTAGTCTTCATTTCTCCCAGGTTATTGAGGAATGTAAACTTTGCCAGGGTAGTAACAAATGCATTGCGTTGCAGCTCAAGGTCAAAGAAGCAAACGATACGGATAGCGTTTCTGAACCCGTCCAAACAGAGTTCTACAACCTCAAGATCATCTGTTTGTTGTAGAGGCCCTGATAGCCCTGCTAGAAATGGAATCCATGCAACCTCGAACATAGGGCGAACGTGAACGAAGTGCGAAGCACTGAAAAATTGGTTGCCATCTTTAGGGCCCTTCCGCTGCGACCGCATAAGGGTCTTAAACAGAGCCTAAGGTATTCATGTTACATTTTGTCTTGTCTAGAAACGATAATAATAAGCATACCTCCGTCTTTGTGGCCATTCCATTTGATTGCATAACGTAAGCTTCACGCTGTAAGTCCCTGCCCATACTTGCAAGGGCCCCAGCAATTCCAGGACCTGTCGACATCGTGGTTAAAGTTGATTCTACTTCATCTTTCATTCGAATCTCATTATTGACGATTTCGTCATATATAGACGAAAGGAATTCTTCCGGAAGATCTGAGCCATCATTGATTCCTCGGTTATTCTTAATGAAATCTTGTTTGGTCATTCTCTTCTTGATTTGAGGATTATGGGCGTCGGTGTTGAGCAGAATGACAGAGTACGCAAGTATATATGCGGTATCTATTGCAGATTGAGTATGACATGGGGACTCGTGTTAAAGGTACTTGCCAGCATTAGCAAAAGACGTTTTGGTATTTCCAGCAATATAACGTTCTGCGAACTTCAGCATGAAACGATCAATCTTTTGAGCTTCTCCGGGTAGTCGGAAAGATTGTAAGAAGAGGCGCAATGCATCAACGAACACAAGATCCCGGAAGTCCAGCATATCGACGAAGGCATGCATAATAGCAATGTTTTCCTCCTCACTAAAATACAGTCAGGTCCCATGTATGGCATCACACAGTGTAACTCACCCTTCTCCCAAGTATTCGCCAATCATGGCCTTGCTTAAACCATCAGTTGTGAGTAAGAATCTGGCGATCTCTTGCGGAGCTTTGTTTGGAATGAACCCATTTTCGATCAAGAAGGCTATACCCTAGAAACAAGTTCATGATATACAAAGTTCAAGAGAAAGCATAAAAACATACACGTTTAGATTTGAAGTTGAATTTTTTAATACCTTCTAGCAATGTAGTTTTACGTTGCTTTGCACTCTCGAACCTAGTGGGATCATCAGAAAGCTCAGGAGTTGATTGACGCAGAGTTTCTGAACTTCCTCCCGAAATCGACAAACGTTCTAGGTTTCCCTCAGGTGTTGTCGGTTCAGCTTTATCATCTCCTGCTGGAGAACGTGTGGGAAGTGCTAAATTATCGTCCAAAGCTGGTTTGCCGCCGGCAGCTGTACCCCATGCAACAAGTGATCGAAGGATTGCTACAAGACACTCCAGCCCTTGTGTACGCAGCTGTCCTTCCGAAAGGCCAATGTTAGATGTATCCAAAGTTCCAGGAACAGTAAGACCCGTTGCAGAGAAAGACTGCATGTTTCCTGGTGGCTGATTCTTGGTAGGGCTAAGTGCAGGGCTCTGTGGTTCACTTCCTCTTGCTTGTGCATTAGAAGCCGGACCGGCACAAAATTTAGAAATGATGTTTATGAAACTACACATATTAGCACATTGGAAGTTATAAAATGAGAATAAAGTGCTCACTGTTCGTAAATATTGTCCACCGCATCGCTATCGCAATCATAATTAAGATAAATCTCTACCAGAGCTTGGGGATCTTGGCATAGGCGTGACAACATGGCCAAAATCACTGCCTTCTGCTTTAATGTCGAAGTTTTCATTTCCAGAATGGGAATAAATATTTCATGCAATAGAACTTCAATTTCTTTCTAAAAATTTTTTTTTAAAAAAAAAGTCAACTTGATTCGATTCGATTCCACAGACACATGAGCAGACCTTCAATTTCGTACGCATACCGGACAGTACACGCCAGAATATTTCAACGCTAATCTCGAAAACTTGCGGAAC
>JASFCY010000157.1:0-16027 GCA_036940585.1 Cyathus olla
TTCTGGATCCACAACCTGGACTGGCCCATCAACTCCTCTGACAAGAAAATAAGCAGATTGTTCTGCATCCCAGTACAGGTGGAGTGTTGAATAAAGCTTTGTATCATCACAGCTCAGCCCCATGGGACCATCATACCCTATTATTTTAAGCTTATCACCCATCAGTTCAAATGTATGGGGTGTAATTACCAATGGAAAACAAGGTTGATGACCTTCATGTGCACTAAAAATAAAGTAAGCAAATCACAAAATCCATATGAGTAGAGTGGGTAATACATACTGGAAGCTGTGGTTTGACCTCATTGGTAGATGCTTTTGGAGTGCCTGCCCTGTCTTTATGCTGTAAATGTAAACAATGAGGCATATCTCATCCCAGGCATATGGGCATTGGAAGTTCTGCATATCCTTGCCAGATTCAAGTCAATCAATCTTTATAACCATAGCTTCCACTAGTATGGTAAAAACAGAGAAATCCGAATATTTTCCTTGTAGGATACCCCATGTATAGCAGATGCAAGGTATGTTCTTTGCATCCTATTTAATGATAATTCAATGCATAATTCTGGGAGAAATAGATTTTAACATACCAAAGTAGTGACAATTTCTTTGAGTCCAATATATTTCACTTAAAGCTCACCAAAAACTTGATTGCAATAGTGATAATTGATATAAACAAAGTTTGTATCTTTTGGTATTGGATACTGGATAGCATTTTTAAAATTCTTATTTTTGAGAAGGCTATTGCACTTGGGGCAAGGAAAGAGTTGCAAGTCTTGGCCAGTTGGCTGCAGAACTTCTTTTTCACAAGTGATTGAGAATATATGTTTCTCACAATAATCATTAATCCACTTGTATTTATGCACCTGAGTGTCAAGTACTTCTTTCTTGTACTTTGCATTGAGCTTTGAAAATGTCTTCTTGAATTTCTCTTTTGCAATAACCACAGGAGAGCATTCACCACCTAAAGAAGCAGTTTGATGAAGATATGTCAAAATAAGACTAGAATCAGCATTGGTAACACCAGGACAAGGCTTCATAGATTGAGATGAAATCTTTCCTGAAAGCTTTCCAGATTGAAATTTCTTGCTGAAGGAAAATAATGTTTGCATTCCAGTGGTTGCATTGGTCTTGGCCTTCTTCTTGCATGTATCA
This sequence comes from Cyathus olla, assembly GCA_036940585.1. NCBI lineage: Eukaryota > Fungi > Basidiomycota > Agaricomycetes > Agaricales > Nidulariaceae > Cyathus > Cyathus olla. The sequence continues at coordinate 1,153 of JASFCY010000157.1, forward strand.
TCATTAACATGATCAACCCAGCAGGTGGTATCATAAAGTTCTTTCATCATAACATCAGTGCTACACTTTATGCATCAAACAGAGTGAGGGTTGGAAGTGTGGAATTGAGCAATGGGATCTTTCACAAGGATCTTCCCTTTAAATGATTTAAATTTCTTGGAATCAGTGCTGTGGTGAGGAGACATGCAGATCTTGACATGCTCCCACCACAATGAGATGAAATTGGGGTTATGCATTGATATTATATGACAACAGGGTGAATGAATCACTGAGAATTGCTCATTGGGATCCATTGTAACATTGGGATCATCCTTGGACAATCACTACTGGAATGAATGCAGGCTAGCAATAGGTTTGGTACATGATGAGTACTTTGGCTTGCTTCCCAATGTTGGTACTTTCTTTGGTGGTGGCTTATCAATATCACTTCCATTGTTGTTGCCCTTCCACTTTCCTGTAACAGACTTGAAAAAGTTGGTTAAATTTGACTTCCTGGTTGCTTGAACTGCTTTCCTTCCCTGTACTTCATCAGCATTACCAGATTGCTCATTGTAGTTGTCTCTAGTCAGGCATTTGCCACCATCATTGTCAAATTCCCATATCCAACCAAGCTCTTCAATGTCATGTGTGGTTTCTCCCAACTTGCTATTGAATGTAGTCATTTCCTTTGTCCTTTGTACAAATCCTGCATCAATGCTCATATTTGAAACATGATTATTTTCTGTTCTCTCCTTGATTGTAGCATCACTGTCTCTATCCACTATTTCTACCAGTTCAACCTGCATACTATGTCCAGGGGTTTCAGGAAGTTGCACTTGTGTTAAAGGATGAGCTTCTGTATGCATAGGTTGCATATAGAGTTTGGCTTCAGGTAAGTGCTATTGAAATATGTCAATTCATAGTCATTGGGCATCTCAATAAATTCACCTCAAGATCAACAAGTTGCTCAAGCCAACAAAGCCTCTCACAGACATTTCATTTCTGAGTCCACAGAGAATCACCTAGTATTTCGTGTGCAATTATGTTCATACATGCAATACTGCAGGAATATCCATCTGTTTGGATATCATGCTGCAAACTATCATCCTGGTATGTAAATGCACCAATCTTCATATATTTCAGCCATCTCTTCACTGCATTTATAAGAAGCTTTGGCTCTGCTTACCCATATTCTGCACAAGTATCTCCTGTAGGTACAGTCAATCATTATTGTTTAAGTGAGGCAAGTGTTACATACCATAGGCAACTGCCCACAACTTAAAATCAATTAGACAAGCTATCCAGTGGTTTCTGTGCACAAGAGCAGGGAAGTAAAGCTTCTCTATGTTCAGTTCTTTCACCTTCTTTTTATATTTGGATAGAACACAGGTTTCTCTATCATTGTAGCCTTTCTGAAGATATGCTGCACTCTCCAGCATGATTGCAAAAACTACTGGCACAATCTCAACCTCAGAACATATCCCATTTTCAACCATTTGCCTGGTAAGCTTCTCTGCCATCATATCCATTTCATCAGTACTGAACCACCTTGTACTCACAAATGTGGCCAGTATTAAAGTTGTGACAGATCCACCAAGGTAGGTTAATAGTGCTTTACACCTGAGGCTATTAATAATGTTTTGTGCATTCTCTACAAGTGCACCCATAATAGCATTATGTTGGCTCTCCTCCCTTCCTAGCCATTCCACTGCCTGACACCATATATCTTGGTCATCACATAATGATGATATGCTCCCCCAAAATGTGATGGCATATAGAGAAAAGTGATCTCTGCCATTATTGAACCATGGATCAATAATGAAATGTGCCCCATTCAACCATGCCTGTCCAAATGCACCATTGAGTTTTGCAAGGAAAGATGGAGATGGCATTGGTCATTCTAGCAAATACTGGATGTCAGTTATGGGTTGCATCTGGATTTGTGAAGTTGAAGGCATAGGAATGAGTAGGGAGTGGAAACTGAAGAAAGTCTTCAACAAGCATATTGGGGAATGGTAGGTATGTGTTAGCTATTGTTGGGATCTTGTAAGCATTATCAACAGCCCAATGCAGGGGAATTGGAGGTTTCCTTGGATAATTGGGTCCATTTTCTAGTACCCAGTTATGATGGTTGAATTTCTTCTCAATAGTTAAGTCAACAACACTCATGTTGAGCATTGTCATGAGTAAGGGAAGTAAGGGGGAGGGTCCAAGGAGGATTCAGGGCTGCTTGTAAACTACCACAGACCACCATCCACAAACAATACCAAACTAGATACAGGCAACAGTATATTTCATGGAGTAGACATCTGATTGCGAACTGGAAACACAACTTATATGAAGTATAATTTCAAACTTCAATGTAAATTTTTGGAAAATTTGTCTGAAATTTGGCTCAGACTGTGCTCAAATTACACAAAAATATCTTCATACAGCTAATTCCATAATCATAGATGCTTTCAAAATTTTGATTAGTGGAGTCAGTGTGGTGATTATGCATGACACAACTCACCCAAATATGGTGAAGTGCCTCTGGCATTCTATAGCCCTGCCATTACCAGCACTAATTCAGCTCCAGTAAAGTCTGCCAATGAGTGTGTATTGGGAGGCCTTCAGTAACTTTGTTTGAATATAAAATATATAAATGCTCTCCAATTGTTCTCTATCATGACAAGGTTTATAAGGTATATACCCTTGGTAATGATGATCCTTGGAGTTCTCAGTAGTAAGAGATACTTGTGAAATTCAGTATTTATTGAGCAGCAAGAGAAAACTGTAGGAAGTACATTCATAAATCATGCCTCAACAACCTAAGAATGCTATGACACACTATCTCCTTGGTCTGGGACCAATGCCCTCCCCACAATCTCAGGAGCTTGCTGTTGCTCAAATGAATGCTATTCTTGATGGAGGAGCCTTTGAGCAACCATGGAACCACATTATGCCCCCATACAGTCCAGGAGTGTGCAATGATGTCAAGATGAAGTATACCTTCCAGCAAAATAGCTGGAAGAATAGAATACCTAATATGAAATAAGAACATGCTTAAAAATATAATAAGTGCATGTATAATTTTACATACCTAACACCTTGAACAAAAAAGTCATGCCAATGTGCATGGCCTCCTCCAACAGCCCAGGCATAATTTTACTGTGATATATAACAGTTACATGCAGACTCATTGAGGTATACATGTGTTTCTGGTGAGCATCAGGCCATAAGAGCCTGGAACTGGTTGCAGCATTTCATGTCCCACTCAATTGAGAGCCATGTTACCTATACAATATGTAATGGATAGTAAGTACACTTAGGTTGGTATACCATGGCATACCTTTTTTTGAGAGTATCCATGATGGCACAAAGTGCATGTAATGGTTTGAATTGAAATGTCAATTCCCATCATGTTGGATAAATCTTACTGAATTTCCAATAAATAAATGTTTGGCCAATGCTTAACAAGACCTTTCATATACTAAAAAGGTATTAGCACATATATTAGAACATACTGAGATATACCATAATATCCCAAGGTTTAAGAAATCATGGTCAACCAGCTTGTAAAGGTACATTTGATACCATGCCTGTTTGCTGTGCTCTGGAAACTATGCACTGGATAGTTCTAGCTCTGAAGCCCATGTTCTTGCAAATGTCTTTCATAGTCATATTGAATGCCATGAAAGTGGCAAGCTCCTTCTGAGTTGAGGGAATATAGTAATAGTTTGACATTGTGAGAGTTGGAGGGAAAGTATCACTTGCATATGCATATTGTTGGTGTGGAAGCGCCGATCTGGATAAGGAACATTAGAGCAAGCAGTGACTGTTTTGGGTTGTTGTGGGGCAAAGTGACATCATGTCAAGTTGTATTGTTTTTTTGAAATATGTCCATGATTTTGGAATTAGCTATAACTTCTCCAGCATTTTGCCAAATTTCGGCCACAAAATGTCTGATCTGGGATCCAACCTTCATAGGCATTATCTGGGGTCCTGGTGAAAATGATGCCTATCTAGGAGCTCAGCAATGCAAAGCTGGAAACTCCACCATGTGTTTTGTTGAGTGGAATTCTACATCAATTCACTACTAGCTGTAAGATACAAGAGGAATTGATGCATCTACATACTGTGGCACAGGAGACAATATATATCTCTCCATCATGCCAAAATTCAATGAAACCTCATCCACGATGTCTGCTACTCTGGCTGTTGCACAAGCTATCATGTTGCAATGCTTGGTCACCATGCCAGTCCTACATATGTAACCATTTTTCTTTCATTTACAACCAACTTCTACTTACCTTTATGTACTTCATTCTTGCACAGACACCTTCAAGCCTTTCTTCCACTCCCTCTTGTATTAAATGAAACAAGCCTTCCCTAGCTCAAACCAATGACATTGTTCTCATACCTCAGCTCAACTCTATGATCTCAACATTCAATGTTCCACCCTCACCTCTTCACCCAAACTTCCTCCTGCCTTCATCATGCAAATATGATACAGCATCTGTTTATTGCAGCTAAGGAAGGAGAAGGCATATTCTCTATGCAACATGAAAGATCTTCAGGGGCATATGAATACATGAAGGAATCCATGGGCCCTTCTACATATGTGCCATTTGGAATGAGTCAAACTCATACATGCAGCTGCTGCAATAATACCCACCTACCCAAAGCCCACCCCCCAGGAATCCACTGAAGAGCTCAGTAGTCTCCTCTGTGTGTATTTCTTGTCCACCACTTGTGATAGTGCATCTGCCACACCAACTTCTATACCACCTTCCCCATCAGAAAGCTCTGTGTATCCATCAATGCAAGTACAGGAAGTATTGGTGTATCAAAACTTCTGATAGTTACTTGAGATTGATAGCTTAGTCATGTGGGTAGCTCATCGAGCAGATGATTGCTATGCATTTACTAAAATGTTGGAGGATATCAGGAAGCTGGAGGTCAGACTTTGCTGTTTTGTAACCTGTGGGCTGGTTTTTTTCTGTGAACATTGCTAGGCAGAATAGGTGGTTGAGGCCATTTGGTATTACTTGGTGTTATCTCCTTCTCTATGCTGGGAGAAACAAGGTCAACAATGTCAGTAAGTATGCATCTCACATTTCCTTCATACCTGTCCCCTTGCTAATGAATGCCTGGTTTTGCCACAGATATAGGTCTTCAATCATTATCTCCTTATTCAGCATCTCTCAATTCCTCACATTTTCATGTATCATCATCTTGATTGCTTTATGGTTAATTTCCCAAGTGGAGGACAGGTGGCTCAGAAGCACAGTGCTATATCTGGATTATTTACTTCTCATGCTGTAGGAATCATGTAGTTAAGATTTCAATGGCCATTTGAGTAGTTTGTTACACTTTGACTGTCTATTTTTGTATTTCCCAAGTATATTTTTGTTCTTGGTTTCCCACTTGAGACATTCTTTGATCATGACAGTGATGTACTCCATTGGCTTGCTGGATACATGTTACATCTGCATTGCATGAGGGTTTGGTTAGCATATAAGAATCACTGCTTTTGACTTTTTTTTTTTCTCTGGTCACCAGTATCAAGCTAGCAAGCCTTCTTCACATCATGAACTCATCAAATCTTCATCAACATGGCATTCAAAAACTCAAAGGACTTGGAGAGAGCTCTAAAGCCCATAAATCAGGATGGATACTATGCACTGAAATGTATAAAGGGAATGCAGGAACAAGTAGTCACTGATATTAAGGAATTGCTCAAGAATAGTGGTAGATTTCATGTTAGCTTTTATGACATCAGGTTACTGATGTTGATATAGATCCTAGTATCCCAAATATAATGTGGATAGATGGTGCTCCTGGTGCAGGATAATCTACCATTGCTTCTTTCTTGGTCTTTGAGTTGGGACAAGAACAAGTACTTGGTGGATATTATTCCTTTCAAAGAGATGATACAGACCTCGGTAATCCAAGTGCTCTCTGGAGAACTATTGCCTATGATCTGGCTTATTATCATAGCAGCATAAAAGATAATATTCAGAAATTTGTTGATGAACCAGGATATAGACCAGGGGATATAGAGCTAACATTTGCTGGTTCGGTTCAAGGGCCTTTGGCAAATTATTCAAAAACAATGCAAATAAACTTGAAAGGATATCTGGTTATTGTGATTGATGCTTTGGATGAATGTGATTTTTCAGGAGCCAATAAAGTTAAACATGAACAGCTTCAAAAGACTCTGGCTCTATGGTGTAAACAGGAAAATAAAAAGATGAAAAAGTCAAAATAATCTATACCAGTCAAGATACCAGGCTACCAGTGGAATTTCTGAATGAAAAGCTCTGCAAACATATAATGCTTGAAACTGGCAATGGAACATCTCTCACCACACAAAAAGACATGGAAATATATTTTCAAATGAGATTTGATACCATGAAGTTAAAACCCAACAATTGGCCTGAAGAAGATGAATTGAATAACCTTGTACTTAAGGCTACTGGTCTATTTAATTGGGTTCAGACAGTGATGAACTATCTGTCAGATCCTGATCTTGAACATAAGGTTGTTCTGACTAAAATTATTTCAGGTAACACATTGAAAGATACTAGTTTGGATATATTATATTCAAGAGCATTACTGGAGGTTATACCAGTAAATTCTGGCAATGAAAAGGACTGGAAAGCATGGATCAGAGATGTACTAGGAATAATAATTACAGCAAAAGTTCCTATACAACAAGATGATCTTCTTCGTTTGATGGGATTAAATGGAAAAACAGACATAAAAATAAATGATATCATTAAAAAATTATCACCAGTGTTATCAAAAAGAGAAAAAAATAGGAAAATAACTGTTAAACATGTATCATTTACAGAATATCTCTTGGATCATGTACATTTATTCCAAGATTTATCACAGAATAATAACTATCAACTGTCTTGAAATCATAATTCAAGAGTTGAAATTCAATATGTATGATTTTCCAAGTTCACATTTGAAAAATGAAGACACAACTATAAAGTTTGAAAATAAGGTTTCAAATTACCTTGCATACAGCTGTCTGTATTGGATTATATATGCTGCAGGGTATAAATTGGATAAAAATGATCAGATTTTTACTACAATCAAGAAATTTCTATATAGTAAAGTTTTGTTTTGGCTGGAAGTAATGAGTATGAACAAGAAAGTTGATATAATTCCTTTGGATATTTACAAAATAGCTGAAATAGTTAAGGTCAGACAATTTAATTCTTGTATAATATAAAATCTTACAAAGAATTACAGAATTTTGACAACATCCTGTATTTAGATTTAACAGACCTGGTGGAAATGGTTGTGAAATGTTTCATTTCAACTCAGAGAGCATTCCACATATCTATCCATCAGTACTTCCCTTTTTACCAAAGTATTCATATATGAGAAGAACATATCTTCCAAAGTATAAAAATATAGTACAGGTAATAGCTGGATTGGAGGAAATAAGAATACCCCTCACAAAAATAATAAAGCATAATTTATATGATATAGCATTAGTTAAATTATTACAAAATGAGTTCTATAATACCGCTGGCACCTGGAGTATACAATTAGACCAGACAGTAATGCATACACCTCAGGGTTATTCTGATTATATAACTTTAGTTGCATTCTCACTAGATGGAAAGTATGTGGTATCAGGCTTATATGATAAAACCATTCAAATCTGGAATGTAGATACAGGCAAGACAGTAAGGAATCCACTACAAGGCCATTCTTCTAGAATAACTTCAGTTGCATTCTCACAAGATGGAAAGTATGTGGTATCAGGCTCATGGGATAAAATCATTCGAATCTGTAATACACACACAGGCCAGACAGTGATGGCTCCACTGCTAGGCCATTCTGAAACTATAGCTTCAGTTGCATTCTCACCAGATGGAAGATATGTATTGTTAGGTTTACATGATAAGAGTCTACAAGTCTGGAATATAAAAACAGGCCAGACAGTAATGGGCCCAATACAGGGCCATTCTCATGGAATAACATCAGTTGTCTTTTCACCAGATGGAAAGTATATAATGTCAGGATCACTTAATAAAACTATTCAAATCTAGAATATACTGAGAGAGAAATGTACAACAGGTTCATTACTGGGACATTCTGATTGGATTATATCTGTTGCATTTTCACCAGATGGAAGATATGTGGTGTCTGGTTCAGGTGATAAAACCATTAGAATATGGAATATATACCAAGGTAAAACAGTGGTTGGTCCACTAGAAGGCCATTTTTGTCAAGTATTATCAGTTGTATTTTCTCCAAATGAACAGTTAGTAGTCTCAGGTTCTGATGATAAAACCATTCAAATCTGGGACATATATACTAAAAAGATGTTAATTTCTCCACTATATGGCCACTCTCATTGGGTAACATCTGTGGCATCTTCACCAGATGGGAAATATGTGGTATCAGGATCATATGATAAATCTGTTTGCATTTGGAATGTAGAAATAGGAAAAATGGTAATGAGTTCTATGCAGGACCATTCTCACTGAATAACATCAGTTGCATTCTCACCAGATGGAAAAAATGTGGTATCTGATCATATGATAAGACTATTTGAGTCTGGAATGCAAGTACAGGCCAAACAGTTTATAATATACTTGATGATCATTCTGATTGGATTAGATCAGTTGCTATCTCACAAAATGGAAGGTATGTGGCATCAGGCTCAGAAGATAAAACTATTTGTATCTGGAATATAAATACAGGCAAAAATGTAAAAGGTCCATTGAAGGATCATTCTGATGGCATAAAATCAGTTGCATTTTCTCCAGATGGAAGATATGTACTGTTAGGCTCATATGATCAAATAATTTGAATGTGGAATATAAATAAAAATGATATAGTGATTGGTCCACTGTATGGTTATTTTGATCAGATTAACTCTATTGCATTATCACTAGATGGGAAATACATCATATCAGGTTCTGGAGATAAAACAATTCAAATCTGGGATATGCATATGGAAAAGAAAATAACCAGTTCAGATTTTGGTTCAATAATATCACTTTTCTTTTCTCTACAAATGAATTATGGAGACTTTTACTTGGAATCAGAAGCAGTACTAAGTAAAAAATCAGAGCTCTTTCTCAAGTTCTAGAGAACAATATATCTATACAAGACATAGTACCTTTCTCAGATAGTAATTCTTCTCCATTCCAAAATTTCTTCAAGCAAGATATGAAGACCAAGAAAGGTAACTTTTTATTTCAGTATGTCTTTTATTTTCAAAATGCACAAGCTTTCATTAATTTTTATTTTACAGGCATATAGTAATATTGCAACAAATGCAAGACCTTCCATTAGACATTGATAAAAATAAAGGCTGGATATATGAACAGAATGTCTCATCTGATCACATCTTACCAAAATCCAAAATTCACTTATTAAGTGAATTTAAAAACTATAAGATTCTTTATTTATGGGTACCTGAATTTGCAAGAACAGGCCTTTGTGAATATATCCATACCTATAAAATTTTGGGTGTTGCAAAAGAGGTAAAGTTGAACTTTGGTTCTACTATTTATGGTAAAGACTGGGCAAAAAGTTGTACATTTTGTTAAATACTTGGTAGAATACAATTGTATCACTGTTACTACTGTAAAATTACAACCAATTTGATTGTTATTGCTATATCTATATGAACTTATTTGTTAAATTCTGTTTAATCCTGTGTGAACATGTAATTCAAAGGTTAAAATGAAAGAAATATTAGCAAACACAGATTTTCTATCATAGCAACCTACTGCAGCATTTCAACTAAGTATTCAACTGTAAGGGAACATCTCATTTCTATTCCTTCTTTGTTGAGATAATATTTTATCTCTCATCATATTATCTTATCATGCAATAGATTAAAGCAAACTCTCCAGATTCCTCTAGAGGATTTCAGAAGAACCTGAGTAGATAGTTATACTTAAACACTTCCATTATGCACAGCAGTATGTACAGCACAGACTCTTATGGTCATATATTTCCTCTACAGTGCTTATATTTAGTGTCTCTGTAGAGTATATAAACTCCCATGTATCCTATACTAGAATAAAAGGTCTTATTCTTACCTGTGTCATTCTAAGCCTCCACAATGGGAAAGCCCAACATTATTTGTATTTATTATGCGAAAAAATATTTTAAATATTTTATTATTATAAAGGTATGTAAAACCATGCTAAGAATATTAATTATTAGTATACTATATAGGTATAATTTCCTGAACAAAGGTATAAAATATTCTACCTACTAGTATTTTCAAAATATATTCTAATAAATCTAAAGTAGTAGTGTGTGAACAATCTTATATATTGTGTATGGGAGTATTTTAGATTGTTGATGGTAAAATATTGACTGGAAATGTTGGCTGTGCCTGTGGCCCCAAAAGTGGCACTAAATTTACTGCATTTTTTCGATCACAGGGGGCACAGCCACCATTTTCACTTAATATTTTACCATCAACAATCTAAAATACTCCCATGCACAATATATAAGATTGTTCACACACTACTACTTTAGATTTATTAGAACATATTCTGGAAATACTAATATGTAGAGTATTCTATACTTTTATTCACAAAATTTTACCTATATAATGGACTAATAATTTAATATACTTTGTAAGATTTTACACAGCTTTATAATCATAAATAATTTAAAATACTCTTTTGCATAATAAATACAGACAATGTTGGGCTTGCCTGTTGTGCTCTACACAACACCCTAATAAGTAAGAGTCATTGCTAGCCACTGCCACTGTGTAGTATATACTGCTCAACATTTTTGGCCTAACTATTCTGGGATGTAGACACTTTGCCTTTGCTCATAAAAGGTTTACTATCGTATATCACAAGTGTCAGCCATTTATTTTCATAAATCCTGCATGTTTTATGATTGGTACTATTATTAAACATCCAGTATTTATGATTGTCTTGTATATAATCATAAATAACCATTACATAAATGATTCTATAATTGGACAGTAATCATATGTGATCATTCACATACATACTACTATATATGGCATGTGACCATAAGTGATCATTCAATTATTGAGCAATCATAAGTAATCATTTACATATATACTACTGTATATAGATTGTGTTTATAAGTGATTATTCAGTTCTAAGGCAATCATAAGTAATCATTTGCATACATACTACTATACACAGTATACAGTCATAAACAATTATTCAGTTCTAAGGCAATCATATATAATTATTTTTATACATACTACTGTATATGGCATGTAACCATATATGATCATTTAGATCTAAGGCAATCATAAGATCATTCACATACATTGTACCATATAGTATACAATCATAAGCAATTATTCAGTTCTGAGGCAATCATAAGTAATCATTTGCATACATACTACCATATACAATATGCAATTATAAGCAATCATTCAACTTGAAGGCAATCATAACTGATCATTTATATACATACTATCATATACAATATACAATCATAAGCAATCATTCAGTTCCAAGGCAATCATAAGTAATCATTCAAATATATAGTACTATATATAGTATACAATTATAATTGATCAATTGATTCTAGGGCAATCATAAGTAATCATTTGCATACATACTACCATATACAGTATACAATCATAAGCAATCATTCAATTTGAAGGCGATCGTGAGTAATCATTTGCATATATACTACCATATATAATATACAATTATAAGTAATCATTTTCATACATACTACTGTATATGGAATGTGATCATATATGATCATTTGGCTCTAAGGCAATCATTCAGTTCAAGTAGGGACATGCATGGATGAGTACATAACATATCTGTCATCTAATCAGCAGATACATGGCTACTTGGATAACAACAGATACATATCTGCATCTGTAGTAAATTCTCAGTTTGCTTGTATTAATTAGTACTAGCTATTATTACTGTACCTTTAATATATTTTATAGTGAATTTTCGGTTAGGCAATAGTAATTATCACTCCAATACTAATATAACTTAAATTTATTGTATCTTTGTCAATTCTTAATGGATTTTAATGATTAGGGGCCCAATAAGATCGTAAAAAATAGGAAATTTCAGAGGGATACATAAGGGAGCTGATGTACAAGCACAATAAAAGGAAAAGGGAAAGGAAGATTTCGAAAATATAAACAATATTTAAACCTCATCATCACTATATACCCTACCCTCAGTATTATCAAAAATCAAAGGACTCTGCATCTGGATCCATCTCAGGATTCCCTCCATCATTCCCTCCTGTTTTTACATTATGAAATTTATTTACAGTAGTGCAGGGAATAGTGGATAAGTGCCCTTACTTCATTTCAGTCTGAGCTTAAAATAGCTACCAGATTTGGACAGATGCATCCAGATAGCTGGGGATAAGCACCATTCATGTGTGTTCCTAGTTCTAAGGCAATTATAAGTAACCATTTGCTGTAAATTGGCTGTACTCATTCTACAAACTTAGAAATTGTTTTACACCATCTGCAATTGTTGGACACTGTTAGAAATTATTATACAGTATCTGGAAGCATTCTTTAATGTCTGAAATTAATGTATAATATCTGCATTGCAGCTGCAATAGTTTTGTACAATGTGTATTTAAATCATTTAAATCATCTCTGGTTGTCCTGCAGTATTTGTTAATGGGGTTAGAATGAAATAAACAGTTTTCAATACCCCCACAGTGATTGTAAACAACTTGAAACAAGTTGAATTGTTTCTGGCCATCTTTCTTTGTTTGTAATGATTTGAAATAAGTTAAATTGTTTTTAGTGGTCACATGGCAATTATGAACAATTTGGAATGAATTAAATCATCTTCAACCATATTTACAATTGTTCTGGATTAATTTAAAATAGACTGGATTGAGACAGGTATATTTAAATTAAGGCTTCTCATGGATGTACCATTGCTTATCCATATCCATATCTGCAGATAAGCTGCTATTTGGATGGCTGACAGATAATATCCACCAGTTATGAATATATCTGTACTAGTTATACTGTATTTACTATAATTTAGGTACCTACTTGTAATATATTAAAGGTCAATAAATTTTGTAAACAAATACCAAGAAACTATGCAATCAAGATTGTGTCATGCATAAATGACAGTGGCATGCCAAAACAGAACTGAGAAAACTCAAAATTTGACAGATGTAGACACTGAAGAAATCCAACCAACAATTTCACCATTCAACTGGCATGGAGAGATGCACCTGCTAAGCCCACATACCAGAGCTAGTTAGCTATGAGTAATGGGTTGATACTGATAGCTAACTAGAGCTGGGGTTGGCAGGGTTTCCTCACCAGACACTTAAATGTCCATTAATTATGGTCTTGCATTCTGAGAAATTTTATAGATCTTGATAGAGATAAGAGTTGTAAGATAAGGAGACAGTAAATATTGATGCTGCCTGTCAGCACACCCTCCCCACTCTTTTGTACCTCTGCTCATCATCAGTTCCCACCCTTATCAATCCCACCCTTCCATCCCCCACCTTTCAACTGATCAGATATAGATGAAGAAAGATAAGAATAGATAATCATATTAACTCTGTCACACTGTTTGTTATACTACTCACATGCTATCCTGTCCACTCTTCCACCCCTCTGCTCATTATCCTTCCCTCCTGCTCATCATCCTGCTCTCTTGCTTACCATGCATCCTTCTACCCCCCCACCTTTCAACTGATCAGATATAGATAAGGAATGATAAGAATAGATAATCATATTAAATCTGTCACAATGTTTGTTACACTACCCAGATACTGTCCTGCCTGCTCTTCCACCCCTCTCCTCATCATCTGTCTATCCCACTCATTGTCCTGCTCTCTTGCTCACCATGCACCCCTGCTGCTCATCACTCCCACCTTTTTTCACATTGTGTACCCATCTCTTCATTGTGCATCCCCACCCCTTGTTGTTCCCCTTCTGTTCTGCTCACTGTATACCCCCACCCCTCATTGTTCTGCCTCTTGCTCATTGCATGCCCCCACCACTCATTATTCCTGCCACTTTGCTCACTGCCTGCCCCTCTCTTTGTTGTGCACTCCCAATGCTCATTGATCACTCCCCTTCTGCTCACTGTATGCCCCTGCCCCTTGTTATCCCACCCCTCTTCCTCATTGTGCACTCCTGCCTCCATCACTCTCATCCTTTTACTCACTGTGTGTCTCTCTCTTCATTGTGCATTCCCACCATTTGTCATTCCACTCTTCTTGCTCATTGTACACCCCCACCCCCCATTATTCCTATTGTCTTTCTCACTGCATGCCCCACTATTTGTTGTGCACCCCCACCTCTCTTGCTCATCACATACCTCTGCTCCTCATTATTCCCACATTTTTGCTCACTACATGTTCCTCTCATGGTTGTGCTCCCCCTCCCCTCATTGTTCCCCCCATTCCTGATCATTGTGGAACCCCACCACTCATTGTCCCTGCCCTTTTGCTCACTGTGTATTCTTTTCTTTGCTGTGTGCCCCCTCTTCTCATTCTTCTCTCTCCATTTGCATTGTGTGCCACTTCCACTCATTGTCACCATCCTCTTACTTACTATACCCCTTTCTTTGTTGTGCATCCCCACCACTTACTATTCCCCACCCACTCCCTCACTGCCCACTTCCCCTCCTCTTCATCCACCCCACTGCTCACTTAGTCCCCTCTTTCCACCATACATCATCATTGCTGCAATGCCACTGTCCACTACCACTTGGCAATGCCTTGTATTTACCTGCCATTAAACCATCAATGTCATTCCTTAGTTACCAGCAATTCAATTGTCACATATGCCTTTATCAGAAATTAGAGGTAAAGGATAAGAGTTCTTTATGGTCATTCCATTTAACTTTCTATAGTCCTGCACCAGTCTAAGAGTGCCATCCTTCTTCTTGAC
>JASFCY010000158.1:0-15977 GCA_036940585.1 Cyathus olla
AGTCGCAAGAACAAACGCAGCATGCACAGTGGATAATGTTGATCATACATCACCCAGCGTACAAGAAAGCACTTTACCCATGCGACTAAGTAGTGAAGATAAATATAATATTCAACATACCAGTGGGCAGGACTCCTCTGTTGTGAGGTGGTAATGATCACAGTGAAAAAGATTCGGAAGCAATGGGAGGGTGGTGGTGGTAAGTAGAGAAGGGTGCGAACTCAGGAGAGGTGATCAAGTGTCCACTCAGATCCAGAATCATATTGCGGCGGAGTTGTAAATGCATGTCTCGACTCTCGACTCTCGAGTGTTCTACAGCAATTCAGTCTCACAGGACCCGCCTCGATTGAGCCTATTCCAAAAGTGAATCAAGGGATGTATGTGCGTGAGAAGAACAGTATGACTTAAAAATATTTGTATACTTACAACATGCTTATGGACACCAGTAATAAAATTGAGAAAAAATGCGTTTATAATTGAAATATTACAAGAAAACAGGTCACAGCGGTAAGCTTGAAGAGGGCGCAACAGTATAAGATAGAAAAGAGAAATTGGAATTTAGTCACCAGAGGAAAGACCTATTTGAAAGCAAAAGACAGTTAAAGTGTTGAAAGCAAAAGAAAAAGACGGTTAACGGTGGAAAGTGAAAGCAAAAGAATCAACAAAAGACAAAGACGTGTGAAAGAATTACATGTTTTGCTGATGAAGGATTTCTCCTCTTCAACAACTTCCCAACCCCATATCTCCCTCTCCTTTCCTTCGTTGGCCTTTATCATCCCCACTCTCTCATTCTCCAAATCGGCATCGCATAGGTGTATTCCTACCAACATATGAAGGGTAAGAGTAGGAAAAGTAGACGTGTTAATATTAATAATTATAGACGCGTCGCGTCGCTCACGTGCTAAAGCTTTATCCCACGCTTCCAAAAATCAAAGTCGGTTTCCTTCATCCACCGTCACAGCAGTCCAGTAGCAGTCTTCACCGCCTGTTCCGTCTATTACCCTTTGTCAAAGCGCCATACCACACCACGCTGCACCGCACTCGCCAATCCTCCTTAGCCTCCTAAATACCTTCCCTGCCCTTCAAACATTCACCCACCCCGTCCCTCTCGCTCTCCCTTTTACTCTCCGTGCCCTCTCAGTCCACCCCTCCCTAATAGGACTTATCCTCCTCTCCAACCACCACCTCCCTCTCCTCCCCTTCGTCGGTCTTGGAGATTGTCCCCACTCTCCTGTTCTTCACCCCGGCATCGCATAGGCGCATCCCTACCAGTATATGAATGACTTCGCCCAGATATTGAAGGGACTGTCGGAGTTTTCCGCGGATGTCGTTTCGTCGATTAGGTTCAGCATTGTATTGCTGTTGGTCTGATTCCCTCGCTCGCTGTCCATTCGAGCCAGCTTGAGCATCTTCATTTCGTTGGTGCCCCTCTTCAGTTCCTCTATCCAGACTCTTCCCTTCCAGAACCTATCTATCCCTTTCGGTGGGTTTTCCACTCCCCGTGCCTTCCCCCTTCCCTCCTTTAACGCCTTCATTGGACTCGCTGACGTAGCGAGGCTGGTCGGTCCCCCACTCTCCCGTGCCCCATATTAACACCGCATCAGCGCGCCGTACTAACCAGCCCACGAAAGGCGGTGGCGAGCTTGCGACAGTACCAACACAGTTCTCCATGGATGCCCTTCTGCCGAACTGGTTCAATGCCGTTTTCGATGTACTTGCTACGTGGGATCTGCATCTGCCCTTGGGCAGCACCCGTTGCAGACCGAGACTTCACAATATTAGCACCATTCAAAATCTAATGGAGCAAGGAGAATTTCTACCTCCTCAAAATACCGAGTCTGAAAGCTTTTCATACACACTCCAAGATGATTATCTGCATATTGTGCTTTTCCATGGAGATCTTGGGACAGGAGATCGCATTTTGTCAATACAGCTTCACCGTTCAATTGAAGAAACCCCATGGAACCACTTTCAATATGTAGTATTTGTTCCAGGGCTCTTTCACATGAAGATGGCTTGTGCAGATGCAATCCATCATCTTTTCATCGCTCCTATGAAGGCATGCCAAGATAAAACATCATTCTGGCATGATATCAATATATTAAGAGGGCACCAGTCAGGAATTTTTGGCTCAAAACCTGGATTCAGAAAGATGCACCAAGTTATTAGTCATTCAGGAATATGTCGACGACTCGATTGTATTCAAACTGAGTTAATGAGCCACAATCATTTGTGCACATCTCTTGAACAGTTTGCCACCTCGAAGCCCAGCCTGGATGATCTTAAATTACTCACGAATGATGTTGCCGTCAAA
Source organism: Cyathus olla (assembly GCA_036940585.1). Lineage (NCBI taxonomy): Eukaryota > Fungi > Basidiomycota > Agaricomycetes > Agaricales > Nidulariaceae > Cyathus > Cyathus olla. The sequence continues at coordinate 2,315 of JASFCY010000158.1, forward strand.
TACATTGCTGATGAAGACTTTCGTGATCATGCCTCTGAGGTGAAGAGAGATCTGCAAAATGAGAATGCACTTTTATTAAATAAGTGCTTCTTGCTTTATGAAGAAATCCCATATGCAATGAATGAAGGTGATATTGGTCGTGTCGAGCTCTGTCTATTGGCTTGGATCTTTATATTTCGAGCGACAGGAAAACAAAAATATACGAAGCATATTGTTCAGTTCCTTCATCAAGTTCATGCCATATACCCCAATGGCTTAAAAAAAGCAATACGATACAATATACTTATCAATCCAACTGGAAAGCCAGGAAAATTCAGAGCAGTCGACTGGTGTGTTGAACTCAATAACCTTTTTACAAAAGCTGTATATGGTGGATCGAGCTCGAATTACACAGTGGATCACATCATTAAAGAGTCACCACTCATTGAAGTCTACCGTAGTATCCGTGGGTCAATGGAGCAAAACCTTATGCTTACACACCTTACATCAGCACGAACCAACCCTGATATGTCAAAAACATTCCAAGGATTACGAACCAGTATGGAAGAGTACAAACCACATCGTAAAATGGTAGCGAGGCGAAGTAAGTATATCATAGAGGATCCGATAGAAAAAGGGATGATGTTATTGTTGAAAGGAGAATATGGTGCCAGAAGCAGTATTGAAGATGATGACATGGACATCACTGTCGACAATGACGATGAAGTGGTAGCTGATGCTGATGATATAATTGGGGAATTGGTTGAATAAAGCAGCTATATATGGGGATTATAGTGTATAAATTGAAAGCCGGAGTTGGAAGTGGCATGTGTGATAGCAATTGGTTGATTTGGTTGCGTTATATTTGCCTATGAGCTGTTGACAAAGATTCCACTACTGCAACATTCTCTTTTGCACCCGATGAAGTAGATGGCTTTGGAGCAAGAGGGCATGTAGCAGAACGAGCTAAAATTCAAAGGATACGATATTAGTAAATAAATTAAAGACTAATTCTAACACTTACCCGTGTGTCCAAATATTTTACAACGACTGCAGTGCCATTTACTTGAAACCTTTTCTACCTGAGAAATTGGTGAATCAGCGAATTGAAGAGGTAGGGGAACCATTGTTAATGGTGGAAATTTCTCATTGGTTGGAAGGAAGACATCGGGACATTCACTGCGAATTATATTTAATATCTCCTCTCCATACTCTTTACCATCATCCCAGCGTGTTTCACGCAAGAGTTGGCTGACATCATTGATCAGCCGCTCGTGGACACACTCGACAATCCGATCGAGTATCTCAACCAGCATCACTAAGCATGGACCCAAATCAACAAGAAGGGACCACCCAAAAATTTCTTTCATCTTTGCTTTATGCCAAGTTTGCAAGGCGAATTGCAACTTCAAGTCTTTTTCGGTAAGTTCATGGGGAGGATCCATCTTCTGTAATTGTGAGCGCGGGAGGGCTTGAATCGATTTTATGACAGGAATAGTGAAGGATGAGAATTCGTTGGGAGAGTGGATGTCGCAACAAATGGTCGAGGGTACGCCTTGACAGCGTTGGCATCCAGACGGTTTGGATGGATCACATTCCCTCGGGTTAGGTGCTTCGTACCCACACCCATCAGAAACCCACGATAGAAAATAAAGAGAAGCACTCACTGATTTCACCACCCCCAAACATTGCTTCAATAGGCATCTTACGACACAGAATGTTGTGTGTCTTTGCATTAATAAGATCATCCATAGCTGACTCTAACTCCTTTTTTGTCACAGAAAAAACTACCTTTTGGGCTGGCTTCATCACATTCATATATTGTCCTCGAAGTGTCTCCAGTTGAACCTCAAGAGCAGCACCATCTTCTGGCGCTGCAGCCTGCTCAGGTGTTGAGTTGTTTAACTGCGCACCAGATCGTTGGTTCACTCTATTAATATTTGCTTGTGCCTGCTTTCTCCGTGCTGCGGCCACCTCCTTCTCCACCTTCTTATCTGCCTTCCACTTTCGTTCATCATCAAAATGTTCTTTTTCAACAAGAAATATCGCTTTGGCAGTTAATCGTCGATTTCGAGCTGCTCGTCCCATTCTTTGCCATAGAGTGGTCATTGTGCATGTTGCCCGCCATTGTACAACTAACTGGATGTCCGGCAGATCCATACCCTACTAATAGTCAGTATTCTAAAAGTTCTATTGAACCTGACTAGTGACTCACCATCCCAAAGGAATCTGTGGTGCATAACCCCCAGGTGGTGCCATCAAGTAATCTTCGAGCCTCTGCCTCTTTGAATTCTTTTGACATGTCAGAATTAAACCATTTTATTCTGCCTTTTTCGTCGGCTGGGAGTTTGGATCGTAGATATTGAGAGGCTCGCAGCGACTCATTTATGTCATCAAAAAACACGAGGAGTTTTGGTGGAGCCAGGTCTCCTACTTTCCATCCATTCAACACGAACTTCAAGTCCTCAAATGTCAATAAAGGACTAAGGATTTTTCTAACACCCAAAAATATACTAGCTCGGTTTATCATCTGTCGGAAGACAGATAGATGTGCAGAACAGATTCTGAGAATGTCGCAGACTTCTTTTAATAAAAGCACTGTGAGCGTGGCAGATATTACTAGTGCGGGTATATCTTTTGGTAAGATATCTCGCAAACGGCCAACCTCTTTATACTCTGGCAGAAATGAACACCACGTCTTGATACAGTGTCCCTCATCATATATGATGCTAATAATAAGACTGATAAAGTGTCGGTTTTGAAATAGTCGCTCAAACCCTCCATTATCCTTAACCAGCTGCTCAGGACTAACAATAATAACTTGAAATTCGAAGTTTTCAATAGCCCTTCAGAAAATTAGCTTAATAATCAAGTATGAGTTGGAAATTACTCACCCGGAAGTTTTCAGCAGTAGCAGTATCTCGTCCAATAAATATCCCTTTTCACCCAGCCTTCTTCAATGACTCTACATGCTGTTTTCCAAGGATATTTAAAGGAGTCACTATTATTTGCATACTGTGGGTTTGTGAGAATAAGAGAGGCGTCCAGAATGTTAAAGTTTTCCCCATCCCAGTTCCAGCAATAGATATAACATCCCGGTCGCACTTGAGGATTGACTGTGTTACTTCAATCTGCCATAAACATGGACGTACGCCAAATACGCGTTCGGTCTTTTCTCTAATGTTGAGCTCTGATGGAACGTCAGGCATACAGCGTCTCAGGGCAAGGGAGGGAAGATGGTAGTATTCAGCAAAATTGACGCGTGTCGACGCGTTTAACCTTCACCTCAGCCGTCAATGGATCCCTGAATGATGCAAGAGTTGATAGCCCTGAAGAAAACTTTTTATTCTCAGAAACAAAATGGCGAGACGGCCATCACTGCGGCTATGTTGTTTGTAAATATTATGTGCCAGACCCTACGGGGTGTCTCACTGAATTAAGGTTCAACTACTTCCAATTCCTAAAATGGAATGATCTTATCGTACCCTCCCATGTACTAGGACTAACATTGTGTACCACAAGCTTAATTCAGTGAGACAGACCCTGTAGGGTATGGGAAGGAGACTGGAGTTGTGCTATTTCTGAATGGATCTTGTGACTGTCTTCGGCACTTGGGATTTATGATATGGAGTACATGAATAGCCTGAGCAAGAATATCGTCTTGGTAAGCATCTTTGCCAGCAATATCAGTGTGAACACGCGAGTGCCACCTTTCAGCGCTTCATCTGTGCTCAAAACATCCACCAAAGTGGAATTGACCCCGCATTTTTCCCCTCCGCTGTCACCCACCTATTTTTCTGCATCTGCTCTGTTATGCAGGCTTTCAACCGTGCTCATCATTTAAACATAGGAAACATAAATGCAGTGGATAACATTCAATACCAAATTAACACAACTAATAGCTATATCGAGTCGGATGGTGCACTACTCGACCGTCTAGAAAAAGCTGCCTGCCTCGCAGCAGGCCATCAATCAGGCGAACGCTGCGACCCACCTAAGTGCCATCCCGATACGAGAGCAGCTGTCATAAACGACATTATGAGTTGGGTTAACGAATCTGAACCGGAGAAAAGAATAATGTGGATGAAAGGACCAGCTGGAGCAGGGAAATCAACGATTGCACAGACCATCGCGGAAAGGTGCTACAAAGAAAATAAGCTCATCTCGAGCTTCTTTTTTTCACGAACAGCTACCACCAGTGGAAGAGATGATGGAGACAGGCTTATTCCGACGATCGCATATCATCTTGCAATTGCGATACCTGAAGCCAAAGGTATCATAATGGCTGAACTCAGACGTAATCCGGCCATACTATCATATTCGACAGATACTCAAATGAGTGACCTCGTTGTAAATCCACTGGAAGAGGCTATAGCAGCGCACCTCATTATATCTGGAATATCATCTACCCCACAGTTGGTTATAATTGATGGCTTGGATGAGTGCAATAGGCTCGAAATCCAATCCATGATTTTAAAGGCTATTGTTGGAAGTGTAGTACAACCGTCGGTCCATCTACGGTTTCTAATTGTAAGCCGGCCAGAATGGGAAATCCGTAAAGCATTTGAGCCGCCAGCATTCATTGATATATATGTTCCATTAACTCTTGACGATTCCTATGAACCGGAGAAGGATATTGAAACCTATCTCAAAAGTGCATTTTCTGCAGTCAAGTGGACACATCCTTCAGGAAAATACTTGTCCAATTGGCCTTCAGAACAGGATCTAAAATCTTTAGTCAGAAAATCGTCTGGGCAGTTTTTATATGCCTCAACCATTCTAAAGTTCATTTTAAATGATCGTGGCGATCCCAGAGATAGGCTCAAAGCCATTCTCAATGTGTCTGCCGTAACTATATCCAAGGAGTCACCGTATGTGCAGCTAGATGTGTTGTACATCCATATCCTTTCTACAGCTGCAGATGCTGCGGAAGATGGCTATGATTCTTTTGCTCCTGTATTCAAAGTAATACTTTATTCTGAGGATGACCACAGGAATTATCTCTTCGAAAATAACTCCCATACTAGGTCTTCTGTACAGAAACTTGCAGACTTTTTGGGTACTGACTGCTTCAAATTACAGTTATCACTTGTGGACCTTCACTCGATTTTACATATCCCGAACTCGAATTCAGATTCCACTGACCTCACAATCCAGTTTTTCCATGCCTCTTTCAGTGACTTTATGAAGGACTCCTCCAGGTCTAAGGAATTTTTTATTCCCGAAGATAAGGCACATATTTTTCTTGGGAAGCGTTGTTTTTCCATCCTTTCGAATTCCAAGTTACCAACCACGTTTAAAACATGTACAGAAGTCCAGAAATACGCAAAACTCAGCTATTTCTGGCACATAGAGCAATGTAACTTTGACGACGAGTTGCTAAATAAAATTCGAAGTCAAAATATTAAATTATTTATGCATGGGATACTTTCGGGATTTTTAGATGACGACACCGAACACATCATGGAAAGTATAGTTTCGTATCAATTCTCTACAAAAGATAGCTGCGTACGTTCGGTTTTAACTTACTTCTCGTAGAGAACTAATTCCAGATATCTTATACTACAGTTCGAAATATTTCCATTGTCAGAAAAACTACAAGACATCTTCTATCGCATTCTTGAAGCATTTGACGACTTAGAATACTACAGCAGATCGAAAGTATACTGGTACATTGATATCATGTGCGATATTGTACGGAGGGATCAGGGGCTGAATACCGCCTTGAGGATTTCCTGTATGGAGGATCCTGTGCGAGGGAAACGTAAAAACATATTTTTGTGCAATGAGAGATGTCGGGATCTGTTTCAAGACCTCTGTCACAGCATGAGTACTCCAGGATTTCAGGGTCGTCAGTAAGTGCCCCTGCCACTACAGTAATATATGTTGTTTACTTATTTCTTGTTGCAACTTTCATTCAGGCACTGGGACTGGGTTGGTGTTATGAAATGCTTACTGGGGAAAATCGAGCCGTCCTACGATTTTGGAATGTTCCTTCAAGGGGAGCTACCAAGAATAAGCTCCTTTCTTGTCGATGAACCAATTAGGTTACGCAATGTCTACTTTAAGGATGATCTTGATCTTAAAAATTCAATATTAACTCAGTTCAGGGAAGATGTATATACATATTTAAAGGTAATTTACCTTCCACCTATGTTTATCTATCGAGACACTTATAATTTTCATAGAATAGCGATGTCCCCATTTATGAGGAGATAGACTTCTCGAGTGCAATCACAGCATTGGGTGTAGCGGTCGAGGAATTGTCTCACCAATTGCAATGAGCTCGGAATATCCTAGAGCTGATTATCAAGATATGTATTCCATATTTTTTTACTTTTAAATGTTGAGCTCTTTACTTTGGAGGAAATGAAGTTGTAGTGCGAGGTAAATAATATATGCATGTTTTCACATTTCTCAACTGTATAGTCAAATACACATACCTGTATGTTAGCTATCTATTTGTCCAGTGTAGTTCTAAATTTGACATTTACCCTGCAGCAGTCTGCTTCCATATCAGCCTTCAGTATCCTACCTTAATCCTTGTGCAGTTAAAATATTTGTAATTGAGAATAGATGTATTTGATATTCCTTTCCGAGGATGCAATACTTTTCATACATACTTAAGTACCAGCAGATTACAATGGCAGCCTCATCATTGAGCACCACCTGCGGTAGTACACTAGTGTAGAGTCAGACTTCTGCTTGAAGGTTCTTGTCAAAGAAATGCGAGCTGTTAGACGTCCATCTAACATGTCCTGGGTCCTAGTGAAGTAGCTTCGAGAGTGAACGTTCGGGGGAAACTAACTTCTATTGCAAAAATGTACGTAGGCAACTTAAGTAGGTATGAGTGGTGGGGAAATATAAGGAACATGGTAAGGAAATGGGGAACACGACAAAAGCACAATTTAACGATTTCGGCAGTGCAGGCGGAACGCATGCTCTATACTAGGTAACAAGCTGTTTGCATCCGAAGGCTTTGCGGACTTGGAGATGGGAAGGCTAGATATAAATATCTGAATTTACGCCAACCAAGCAAAACCCAGCCATCGCTGAACACTAAGATTCTAAGAACCGAGCGCTTAAGCGCTCACCATTCATACCACATTTTGGAGACTATAACCAGTAAAAATAACACCGAAAAAGACGGGCGTCACGAGTTTCTAACTTCTGTGAAGCTATGTTAGAAACCTGTGACTATTCCTTGACTATTTTCTGTGACATTCTACCACACCATAAATCAGAGTTACTCACTATATGCTTAAAAAGACTGCCTAACAGTAATATGAGACGAAGGACACTATATTAAAGTTGATGTAAAAAAAATGCAGATATACGAGTGTTGCAAGTTACAACTGCAAACCAGCGTAAAGCTGTAGGGGCGTTGTTTGGCTGACGGAACTGTGCGTTGCAAGTTGATCGCACGTGTGACAGCCAGCAAGTGTCACGCTACACGTAACACCTGGCCGTTGCACACGAGAGGGTTCTAAGTTGAGTTCAAGGAGTCACCGGGTTAAGCTAGGTCAATTAATTAGCACGTTGTTTGCCAAAACAACGCCAAAAAAATAGAACACCGCCGCTTTCTAGCAGCTCCTTATTCACCTATTACAAGTTGGCAAGAGATACATGTCTCTTTAATATTATTATTATATATTATCCGAAGGATCTGTGATCCTTAGATCGCACTTAGACCAAGGACGCAATCAAGATTCAAGCTCAAGCTAAGACTTGCTCAAAACGCGTTGTAATGATGTAGAGTCTGGACGCGTCGTGTCGTCCACGTGATTAGCTTTACCCATGCTTTCCTCCAGAGTCCGGCCAAGCCCAGCCACCGTCACGGCACTGAGCAATTCTTGCCCCCGCTTCCGTCTCTGGGCGGATACTCAAATACACTTTCGTACGGGTTGTATAGACGACGTAAAAGTTGAAATAGGCCTCTCTGATAACGTCATCCACCACGCCACACCGTATCTCGCCAGCCCTCCCTCAACACTTTCCCTCCTGTCCAAACATTCACCGGTGTTCACCACTCTCGACGCTCTCCCTCTCTCAGTCACGTCCGCGTCTTCCTCGACCACCCCTCCTAGAACTTGTCCTCTTCTGCGACTTCCCGACTCCACCTCTCTCCCCCCTCCCCGACTCATCGACGTTCAGAACATTCAACGTCCGCCCTCGCACGCCGTTCTCCCTCTCCATGGCATTCACCCACTTCCCTAGAAGCCGAATACGTGATTTTAACATCCTCGTCCGATCGTCTCCTCGCAACTGTATACCGTGCCTGTCCGCAAGTTCTTTGCACCGCCTGTAACTGAGGCTGTGAACGAGGTGTATATCCTTGGTGGGGTTGGCGGGAAAGGAGGAAGTTATCATGTCTTCCTCCCTCAACTTCGTCCTCATTGTCACCCTCGTCACTGTCGTCCACCTCTGCATATATTCTCGTCCCTGCCACCTACTTGGAAGCCGAAGCGGAAACCCTTCATGAATTGCATCAGACCACGAACAAAGAGAAGAAGATAAAGTCTAATCAAGTTCCGAGCTACAGTGTTACATGGCGTACATCTACAATCGGGGACATGTCGCAGGAGAAGTAAACTAGGGTGGGGTGTGGATTACCCTGGTGTATCCTTATGCAGGTTGTCGTGGGGTGTGGTTAGAGCTTGGTGGGGAAGGCGAAACGGAGCCTGGAGGGGAGGGAGGAGGTTGCCGGCTCGGGGTCCTTCACCTTCCTCTCGCTCTTCGCACTCGCCTTTGTTTCTTCGTACTCTATTTCGACTTCCATCTGACTCACTCTTATAGATGAAACGGGAACACAGTCTTCTCCATCGGCTATACTACACGTCATTCAATCGTTAACGAGCCCAACAAAAGCCCAGCAATGTGTTCGACATGTACCTCTCTTCGGGGTATCTGTGTTTTTACGTATGTTGTTGCTTTGGGTCAGTGTGGGCTTCCCACTTACGACCTCTATGTCCGCCTCACTTGCCCATGTTTTATGATACTCTCCCTCATTGAGGAGATACTAATGGATGGGGTGTATAGGTAACATCGACAAGGCATGAACCTCATGTCGGGTTGGTAGTTGGTAGTTGGAAGTCGACGTAATTTATCAATAATACCATTTCACTTCAGTGCATTAATACCGCTTAATATAAATCCGTTCAGGTTAATTACACGGATCCCTGCAACGCGACATGGATGAACAAGATGGATGGATATTCTTCGAAGAATAAGGTTGCTCTTAGACCCCGATGGGTGGGTTAGATGGGTTAGATCCATATACCTTGCGTACTATGCTAGCAAGGCTTTCAAGTTGGTAAACCGAACCGTCTCCCTCGCCGACTCTTCGTTGGGTTTTGCTTTCTCTTCGGCTTTTTAGAAGGCGTTTAGATATCTTTTGGTGTCGGGAACAAATTTGTACACATAAGTAAGAAATAGCACGTTCTAGCCAGTTAAGACCAAAATGTATGCTGTCCCCATAGTACACGCGTCGCGGCAGGTAGCGTCTTCTAACATCCACGTGGTGAATTTTCCCCCACACGTGAGACAAAATGATTCCTACGGCCGATTCTCCGAACGGTTCACTTTTAAGCTTTAACGCCTTCACTTGTAACCATTCTCAGTTTTCTTGCAAGGGTAAGCGAGCCGAAGAGAAAGAACTCCGCTCCTGAGCGGAGTCACTTGGTGCCCCTGAGCCACAAAAGCTGAGCTAAGCCGAGCAGCGGTGTCACTAGCTGAGATGCAGAGCAAGGTATAAATGTCGGCGAAGCCGAGCTTTCTTGAATATATTCAATGCTAACGTTCAATGCCCGGGTTAACATCCATATTTGTCGATCGAGTGGTGGGATATTAGAATGCAGTCAACGATAAGTTCATTCTAGTCATGTGTTAGTGTCCATTGGAAGGTTGATAGATGCATGAATTTCGTTAGGTTCCCATTCAATTTCTTCAAATAAAACTGTAGTTACAATTGAGTTACAATTAGCACTGGTTATTTATTGTACATATTGTAAGTACTGTATAATTTCGTAAAATGTAAGAAATGAGGTCAAATGTAGACTAAACGTAATGAGTAATGTAGGAGACGAAGAGTGGAAAATGAAAGAAAGGAGTTTTTTGAGAAACGAAATTAACTAATGAAGCGCGAAACGAGGCGATACACATGTCGATTTACATTCGAGCTTCAAACCGTCGTTTCTGTTGATTTCCGTATGTAGGCGAATTTATGGCTCTACAATATATGCAGTTAGAAGCAGAGGGTGGTGTAAGCATGGCCATGCTCACGACACCATGCCTTTCTTATTTACACGTATTTACTTTCCATTTACTCGTGTGACGAGATCTCTTTTTCTTCTCGCTCGTCTCGCTCTCTTTTTTTATCTTACGTTCACACACCTGTTGTATCCCTGTTTGTCTCTCGACGAATATACGCCGGTTCTATCAATTGTCCCCGGATTGATCTCTAGCGAGACTGCAGCTCACGGCAACCTTCCAGGTGGTTTAACAATACTTCAGGGTAGTGTACTACATTTCATTTCATGGTTTTTTTTGTCTGTTAATTACTGCAATTTGTTGAAAGTTCCATGAAGCAAAGGGCAATGATATAATTTTTTCTTTTAATACACCATGATGTAGTAAACAGCTTGGAGAAAGGACAGGTTTGTGGAATACCATGTTCATGGAATATTATTAATAGAGAATGGGAGACACATTTCTTTTATGAGAATGAAACATACATCACAAATTTATTCTTCCAATAACATGAATTCCCAGTCAAAAATTAACCAGAGTTAATATTTCCAGTACCTTTCACATGTACAACTCAAAAGGATGCCACTCAAGCTGTTTCAAAGTATCTTTCATAGCTTTTTACTTCAAAATGTTCAAATATCACCAAGCCAATCAGTTTCATTAAAGGTTTTTTAACATATATTTGGACCGGAATAATTTTAAAACTACTCTTTCTAAATAACACCATATTCTATAAACCATTGTAGAGGAGAAAGCTGCGTTGGCATCCCAACGAAGAATATCCATGCGAGTTGACCGAGACATTCGTCCGGTCTGGCGTGTCCTAAGGTATTAAATCAATTATTAAATGTATAGAAAGAGAAAATGGCGAAGTATGAGAGAGTAAAACTGAGAATATTAGAGTTAGAGCATAAGAAGGGGAAGAGGTAAGCTTTATATAAAACGATCCAACTGGAGCTAGATACAAAGGTTTGTATACTTAAAATGAGACAGAAAAAATACCTAAAAGAATAAAGGTACAGTAAAATGGAGATTAAAGGTGTTCTAGAGTTGAGAGGGAAAAAGGAAGGATATGAAGAAAATCTAAAGAAATATTGAAAACGCTGAGCGTTGTTAGGGTACGTCGCGCTCTGGGTTGTCTTGAATGGTCCAATCGCTCCTGGAATGCTGTGAGTGGCGCACGTACAACGATATACTGAGGAAAGCGCCAGGGGAAAGGAGGCGGAGACCATGAGAGAGCGGAAGAAAGAAGGTATGCGTCCGTTAAATCGAGTGCGTGGCTTACATAAGTGCGCATCAGAGGGAGCGAGTCGAGATCGTAAATATGCGCGTTCTGTAGTGCAGGCAGATTGCCTGCTCTACACCATTAAATCTAATGAATATATCTGCCATCCATGGTTAATTGTAGCTTTAGAATGTTAGCAGACATACTGGAATCATACCTAGAAATTTGAGAGCCCTCCTGAGAAATCTTAATAAATATATACTAGGATATTTCATTTTGGGAAAATGCATGCGGAACTTGTGTGGTGAAGGAATTCTTTGTGTGCGAGGGGGACAAATGTACGGTACACATTACCTAATGTTCCTTACTTAATCCAATCACGAGTAAGGACCCCGACGTATTATTATTCTGAGCAGAGGCACTATGTAACTGCGACGTGAAATTACAAGTACCAAATCCATATATAAAAAGTACATTCTATACCTGCAAATTCCAAACGCAAAGAAAAAACACCCCTTCCCCTATCTTTTTCCAAAAAAAGAAAACAGAAACTAAACCATAGGCAACTCAAAAACCCCCCTCCTCCTCGCCACCCCTTGGCCCCTACGCCAACTCTGCCGAAAAAACGCACTGAGACTCTCGCTCGTAACGTGTTCGCGATTATGTATATACGCCATGTACTGCTGCAGCTCGGAATTGGACTCGACTTCGTCTTCTTCCCTTTGTTGTTCTTGCCGGGATTCTTCTTGCAGTTGGGATTCATGTTCCTCTTCGTCTGTTTGTGTTTGATTTGGGGGGTAGGACAAAGTCGAGAATGAAGAGGAAGGATTGTATACAGTCGATAATCTCCTCCTCCCCCCTTTCACCCGCACCTTGCTCGCCAACCATATCCCTGCGACAGCGGCATCGGGACATACCATGGGGATCCACACCCCGCTTACTTTTAGTCTGTACCAAAACGTGCGGCTCGGCATGGTGCAGACTTCCAAGGACGGACAACGATCGGACCATGCTGTTATTATTGTATATTCAGCTTCGAGAGAGGCGGTGGTGATGGTAGAGAATGGGAAGGGGGAGCGGGAGCGGATGTCAATAAGTTGGAGGGAGGGAAAGAGGTGGACGTGGGTTGTTAGGGATGTATAGAAATCCTACTATACATTTAGGGCAAACTTAAGTTTATAGAAGAGATAGACGTACATCATCACTCCTCCCAATGAGAGGCAACATTCCCGCGAAATGTAGATGCTCGAGCTGGCTCAGATGTACAGCGAGAGAAGGAATCAACCCCACGTCGAATACGGGGCTGAACCAAATCAGCGAGATCACATCTACAGTGGATTCTTTCAGTGCCATCGCGAGCTCGGAGCAGTCTTTCGTTAGTTGATTGGGGTGCGCCCATGCAATGCCGATGTGGAGTACGGGGGAGTTCGGTATGATCGCCCTTGCTACGTCTGCAAGACCGACGAACGAAGTGAGAGAGGGGAGCGGGAGGGGTGGCGGTGGTGTTGAGAAGTCCCCGAAGAGGATAAGTTCTTGTAATGAGGGGTGTTTGGAGAGGAAGTTGGTCAGAGAAGGGGAGAGGGGGAGTGTGGTCGTGAGTGATTGGAGGGCGGGGAAGGTGTGTTTTTGGGTGGGTTCGAGGGTTGGCGTGTGTGACATGATTTCGAGGTTTACGACGGTTGGCGAAATACAATGTAATGCGGTGTGATACAGTGTCAAAAAAGAAGACAAAGGCGACGTTTCGCGTCGCCTTTTCGACAAGTTAGATAAAAGTAAAAATGAATAAAATATTGAACTCACACCACATCGAATGAAATACTTCTCACAGCTCTCGCAGCATCCCCATTCCTAATTACAGTCCTACAACAAAGCACGATGTTCTTCCATCCAGAGAGGTATATACACCGGTATATAGCGCGCACACATGGGTCCTTGAATATCCGCCCACAGAGGCACAGAGCCAGCCGTGATTCTGGAGTGAGGTACTGCACTATTTCGCTGATGATTTCCTGTGGTAGTTGGGTTAGTGTAGGTATTGCCATATTAGCGGTACTGGTAAAACGATGAAGACATGGTAGAAGAGGGCAACAAAGGCTGCTGTGACGGTGAATTGAGGAAAGTGCCCGGCTGTGTAAGGCGTGGGATGTCGATGAGGATTGGACTGACGTAAACCGTGTTTTTTGACTCACGTGAAACGCGCATGATAGGCGT
>JASFCY010000159.1:0-15974 GCA_036940585.1 Cyathus olla
CTGCTTAGGATTCCCCTTTAGTAAGTCTTTCCCCTTTATGTAGCAATTAGGATCTTATACTTCGTCACATGTATTTTAAAAGTAAAATAAAATGCATTTATTACAGAGTGAATGCTGTATGGCATATCAGGTTCTAGTGAAGTAGCTTTGAGAGTAAACATTGGGGGGAAACTAACTTGTAATGCAAAAATGTATGTAGGCAACTTAAGTAGGTATGAGTGGTGGGAAAATATAAGGAACATGGTAAGGAAATGAGAAACATAATAGAAGCACAATTTAACAATTTCAGCAGTACAGGTGGAATGCATGCTCTACAATAGATTCCCACAGATGTACTTTCTATAATTGTTCTATAAGTTCTATATCAGTTCTATGTACCACATTACTATCAAGTACTTATACTATTGTTATATTATGTAGGCATAAATTACTCATTGTATTCATCTAAAGTATTTAGAAAGTACTTTAAAAGAAATGTATTTAATTCTTCAATATCTAAATTTGTTTTGCTAATATTGTTATGAAAGTGGAAGACCCATTGCAATGCATTAAGCCCAGTGAGAACCTGCACTGAGGTTCTCTGAGATCAATCTGAGAATTCAGAGTTGAACTGAGTGACTCTGAGGTAATCTGGGTAATACTGTGACACATTCTGAAGGTGCTTCAAATTTATCTTATCTCTTGCTTATCTCAGTCAATTTCTTAATTAAATACCTATATATTGATATATTCCTCAATATAATATAGTTCTTTCGGGAAAATTTTCTAGGTTTCTAGCTACTTTTATATATGTAAACTACATACATCAGACTATATCATAGTAAAAAGTATAAGTATTCTGTAAATTTCAACTTTGTTTTAACTTTATTTGGCCACTCTTTTGATGTATTTACTATAGCTAAATGATACAGCATCACCCTCTCTATACTCAATACCTTCTTTCCTCCTCCCATCTTTATCCTCTCTGGTCCTCCCTGTATCTTATTTCCCTACCTCAAAATATATGCATTGGTTCATAATATCCATACAATCTTGTGTAAGTAGCTTCTTCAGTCAAGTATCTGTTAGATTGTTCCTCTTATGCTCACAGTACATATATGCAAATTTCTCAAGCTTTTTGCATATACCAATGGATTTCAGGCAGGAGAATCAGGTATTAGGTGTGTTAGTAGCCATATGTAACATTTATAGGTAGAATAACCATGCTTTTAAGCAAGCACTGATGCCAATGTGTATTGAGCACACAGATTCCTCAACTTCCACATTCATAAAGCTACCCAACTTATATCACAAGATACAGCAGGGTTTCTGGTAAGCATATACTCTCTTTCTTTCTATCTATAAACATATTATGACTTTTATGGCAACAATTGTCATTGGTTTAGGTATGATTCATAATTATAACATGCAAACTATCTGACTACATTTAAACATGTACATCCATTAGGTATGTGCCATTATTACTTTCACATGCTGCTTTTAATCTGGTGGGCTGTTGCACTGCAGATTGGTGTATTCCAATAGTATGGGATTTGGGCTGCATTGCAGGCTGAGTGGCCCAGCCATTCTCAGATGGGCTCTGGTATGCACAGTTTTATATATTTCTGTAGTTTCCAGTAGTTCTCAGATGTAATCAGATAATTATGTATAAATTTGATTAATATCTAATAAAAGTTTATTGGACCTCATATAATCTCAGTTAAAAATCTGAGAAGAAATAGCTAAAAGAACAAAATTCTGAGATTTTCGAAGTACTCAGATGCTCTGGAATTCTCAGATGATCTTGGCACAACTTGGTGCAGGTTCTCACTGGGCATTAAGTCTTAGTTTAGATAATTGCAGATCATAATGCAATTAAAAGACATGCAGCAAGTAGTTATGATTTTACTCTGAGGCTTTTTAATAACCAGCTATCATATAATGCCTACTAAGAGTGCTAGGTACATTAAGACCTATTTCAAGGCAAGCTTAACATTAGGAAATCCCCTCAATATAATTGTAGTTATTCCAGATCCATATACTCCCTTATAATATATTTATAATATATTTCTTGATTATAGTTGTAAATAATCATCATTGGATAATTAGATATAAAGAATAATGTAAAAGAGAAACTGCAATTGGATGGTAAAGACTAAGTAAAGGTAAGAGTTAAAAAATACTTAATTGTAACAATGCAATAAATGAGAGATATAATAATCATCATGGAGACATTGTCTAGGCAATCCAACATATTCTGAGACAACTGTAGCTGGATCTTAATGGATTCTGGAACTTACCTGCAGATTATAGAAGATCCAGCTATCTCTGACTAATATACCTATGTAAATTGTATGAAAGGGCAGTGTGTCTACTTATTTCTATCTTTAAGAAATGTATTCTAAATCATAAGTACAGCACAGAAAAGGTAAGTAAAAGATAAGCATTATTTAATATGCATTGCCATTTATGGCATTATAAGTTAGAAAGGTAAGTTAATAATATTACAACTATATAAGACACTTGTATTTAAATAGAATGAAATAGTAGTTCAATTTCATTTATTAAACAAATCAGTTCAAACTGAGGCAGAAATCCTTTTATAACATTCAATTTTGGTTGTAAATTTCTTATCATATCTTGAAATTCCATAAGATATTAAAATATTCCAGTTCCATTTTAAAATTTGGTGATTGGTCTTATAATCCATTCTTTGATCTCTGTCTGATATAATCCATTTTATGGCTACATGCCAGCTATCTTAATGTAGCTTAGATTAACACTTTGCCATTAATATTATATTAGGCAACCATAGTCTTAAGGTATTACAATGACTTATGGTGCACTGCATGATAAATTCAACTTTTATAACAATAGCATTCTCTTACTGAAACCACCAAGAAACTACTTGGTTAAAGTAGTCATTGCAGTAAAAGTTATTTACTAAGGTAATTTATGTTTGTATGTTTGATAAAGTTTAAGAGTAGCATTGAATTATAAGTAAAAGTACATCTCAAAGTATATGAGTTAATTATTTTAGCTCTAGTAGATCCAAATTTGTAAATCTCACCACTCAACTTCAAGTTACCATCTGCTGGCATTCTGTGAATTTAACTCTGTAGTTACTATAGATAGTATACATATAGGTATGTTTTTTATGTTTTGTATAAGATTATGTACTATCAACATTGTAAACACATTAAATTGTAATTGCTAATACATATGAAGTAACAGCTATTCTTAGTAAATCAAGTAGCAAGATAGCTGATATGAATAAAAAAGTGCATAATCTACTTGAAGAAGAAATGAAGAAGACTATTTATCAGGAGAGTTTTTTTATGGCTCCACAGCTTCAATTGAAAACTTTCAAACAACTTTTAAAAAAAATGTGCTAACAGTGCATTGACACTGGTTAATAATAAACATATAATGCCCAAGAAGTTTGGTTCATTTTGGCTTATGAACTCAAGGTTTGCCTTGATTTTAGTATTTTCAAGGTCCCTCAAGGTACCACAATTGCCTTATTGGGTACCTCAAGATGTCTCAACCTTGAAAACAGCTTACCTTATGGCCACACTACTGGGTATATTTATATTGCATTTATACTTAGACTAGAGTAAACCAATTCAATTGTAACAGGTCAAACAGAGCTTACTCTGATGTCAGAAAAATCAGAAAAACCTTACTTACAGTATAGTAGGGTATTGGAACACCCAGGCAGTCATATGTAACATAGTAGATTAGTTATCATAGTATATACATGTAGCACAAGCCAGTAGAAACTAGGACAATCCAATAGTGATTCATACTATCCAACTCTACTGCTCACAGCATACCCTGCTACAATAGTCATTCACTTTTGGAACATCACTGGTAAATGGAATAAACTGAATTTATACACTTGTTTCTAGACAAATACTCTTGTACTTCTTTTTATTAGATAAATATAGGTACAGATACTGTCTTTTTGTCCTTTACTTGGTAGAATAGATTTTATATAGTTTATTGATCATAAGCTGAAAATAGGCCAAGATATAAAAATGACAAGTAGCACAAAAAATTTAATTTTTTTAATATCTTATAAATTACTAGCTTAGAGAAAGTTATAGTGTATAGTTGAAGGACTCTGCTAGCACTGTGAAAGATATAGTAAGAATGTTAGTAAATAAGGAAAGTACTGAGATAAAGCTCAGGGTGTCACATTACATATGCTGATTAACCATATTTTTTAATTAACAGGCATCCATCACTGTAAAATGATTCCCACTACCTTTAAGTAGTAGGATTATGCAGACCAAAATTATTGAACTTTTGGCAGTAAATTGCAATCTGTTTGGATATATTTAGATATTTTATCATACTCTCATTACCATTTGATCCTGCTTGTCCCAAGCCCTTGAATGATGTCCACAAGTATTAAATAGCCAAAAGCTAGTCTCCACTACAGCTATTTGCATATTGATACTCTATATACAAGCAGCTATAGCATTCAAATACATATATATGTTTTCTAAAGGCTAATGTCAGAAAATGAGTTAATATCATCATTTATAGCCTTTTTCAACCTACCAATTCTACTAGTAAGCATTCACAAAAATTATTTCAGGAATCAGTACCTTTAAAAGTACCTTAAACCTTTACCTTCTTATCTTTCCTCTCAGTTTACTCTTTACAAACTCATGCATGTTTATTACCCCAATATCATGTTTTAAGATTTTTCATTAGCTTTACAGATATATCTTTGAAGCTGACTCATAAAATACTTCAGTTGATTTGTAGTAAGTATTAGTAAAGTAGTGATGTTTTTTTCAAATCATCCATACTTTATATTACTCACATGACTTAACTTATGAGAAGAAATAGCTTTTCAAATACCTATATATCTTACTATCTACTCCCAATAGGTTCAAAATAATAATAATTTGTATGATGATACAGCTGTTGAATGGGTCAATAATTGGATAGCAGGCCATACCAGCATTAGCAAGTCTAACCAATTTATTCAAGTTATTCCATCATCCACTTGTCCAAAATCTTGCCCAAATCTGTGATATACCATGTAGTGGCAGCCCTCTAAAAATGCGGTTAAAAGTGAAATATAAAGTACATAAAACAGATATAAGGTTCAATAAATACATGCTATACAATAAAGAAAAAAAGATATACCATAGAATATCCTAAGCAGCAGATACTGAGGTCCTGAGTGGTCAGCTGAGCACCTATATAAAAAGTGCAACTAAGGAATATAAAATAACTACCCTATAGCAAGAATACATAAGTCTGGATTTGTAAAAACAGATAAGAGCACATATAAGTTTTATCCTATGAACAACAAAGTCCAATGCGAGCCAGCCCCAATTCAATCAGACCTAGAGAGACAAGATAAAGATGAGTAATGAGACATACTGTATATAGGGAGGAAAGCCTTACCTTGGTGCAGTATGTACAAAAGATAACAGCTGTATAAAGACATGTTTAAACACTATGGAATAATGGGCCAAAGTAGTGGCCAATCAGCACATGGGAGTTAACTGCCAGTAGTTTTAGGTACAGTGGTTGTGATAGTGCCCACATACTATAGATGCTGCCACCCTTCCATTTAGCATCTGTTTGTTGGATACAGTATCCTGTCTCTGCCTTTACATGGACAATATGTGTTATGACCTCAGACAGACTCCCAGCTGTAGCTATATAGTACTTATGAATTCCCCCAACACCACATTTCCATTTTATATATAAGTAGACCTCCCTCTGTAGAAGAAAAGGCAAGTTCCTGCTAGATAGCAGGACTTTCAAATACCATAGTAGTGAGTTTTTGTAGTTTAGCAATCAGACAATATAGCTCAGATAGCACCCATTTCATACAGAGTGAATTAAGTGTCTCAACCAGTATTCTATTGTAAAGCCAGAAGTCCCTACAGTTACAAGCCTATAGTTACAGGGAAAACTACTAAAGACAACCCTCCCCTTACTATCCTCCTATTGTCATGCATTCTGTGTATTGTTGGTTTTTGTATTCCCTTTTTCATTGTATTGTGCATACTCATCTGATGCCCTCTCAAACTCACATGTGTTCATAGCCATAGATACTCACTTCATCTGTTAGACTATCTCTTGTACAGGGTTGACCAAGTATTAACTGGTCAACAACTTATATTAAATAATGATTGGTGATTGTTTAATGTCCAACATCATTTCAATACTTTAATTCTCAGACTGAGGAATATATATGTTCAATTAATGTTCAATTCATAATATCTAAAGAGTCAAGACATATTAAATAAATCACATTCTTTCTACCTTCTGTAAATTCCAGTTAGCCATTACTTAGAAACACAAGCCTGAGTCTTTTCAAATTTACCTTCTCCTTCACAAATTCTTCAAATCTGTCTAACAAATGTTGATCAGATAAATATCTATAGCAGCATCCTATTATCATTCTTATAATATCCCAGGAAAACCTTTATAGTAATATAGTAATAGCATTACAGTTACTAAATACTTCTACTTAGCACTGTTCTTCCTTCAAACTATCCATTTTATACCATATATAATTTACACTTGATTTTATGCAGAGTACATAGGGCCTGTCAACATTATTTACTTAATAACATGATACACTGCACAGCATTCACCCTGTAATAAATATGTTTTATTTTACTATTAAAATACATATGACAAAGTATAAGATCCTAATGCTACATGAAGGAAAAAGACTTACTAAAGGGGCATTCTAAGCAGCTGACACAAAGGTCTTGCATAATCAGTTGAGTATCTAAATAAAGTGCAATTAAAAGATATAAAACACAAATCCTGCAGCAAGAAAGATATATGCATATGAAATATTCTGATTTTGATGAAGTTCTAAGCAACCTTGGTTGCAGTCCAACAGAACCAAACAGCAGAGTTAATAAGCTTTCTCTGATAGTTAAGGAAACATTCTATATAGACAAACTGATAGTAAGCATATAAACAGATAAGCAGTGAAGTACTTACTAGGGCCTTGACTCTCAAACTACATAATACACATGGAAAGAAATATGTTTGCACCTATTGAAGATCATGCTGCAACCTAACAGCTTTAGCTTACAACAAGAACAAACAAGGTTATCACAGTACACCATATGCCAAAATACCTAGGCATCAAGACACCTGCATTGGCCTTTATTGTATCAGAGTCAGTACCTTAATCCTTCCTTCTTATTTTAATTATCCCCTTTCTATATACTCTTTCTTATATTATTATCTTTAATAGAACCTCCATATCTACTATACAGTACCAAAAGGATCCCACATACCTATTCTGTAAAATGTATATAAGTAGGCCTTCCTCTATAGAAGGGAAGGCAAGAACCATACAGATTGCAGTTTTTCCAATTATCATAGTAGCAAATTTTCATTAGTATACCAGCAGACAATAACAGTTATTCAGTGCACATATATTTCAGAGTGAATTAAGTAAAAGACAAATAAAACTAGTGTTCTAAAGAAAAGTCCAGGGCAACTAGAATTACAGTGATTCTATCTACAGTCTATATATATACTTACTACTCTACTTGTAATATACCTATGGTACGTGAGTGTTGTTTTTGGTTTCCATGCTGAGCTTTTGTTGTGTTGCATACTTCATCTGATTTCTTCTCAAACTTGTATGAGTTATATAACATGATCTAGTGACTCTATCATTGTATCCATGGCTGTAGACTCTTGCTTCAGATGCTTGTTTCAAAATATATAGTATCATAATCCTTTGATATTCAGCCATGATCAAATCAACATTGGAATAATGGACTATACTGGCATTAACTGGCCCTACTGATTTATTACATTACTATCACTTACCTAGTGATGCAAACTCACTGAGTGTTGCAAAATACCATTTTATAACACATTGACTAAGCTGATAGCTTAGAAAATTGGTATTTATATGCATTCAAGCCTATTATTTATAATTCTGTATTTTATTTCAAAGGAATTTGAGAACTGAGGATGGATCTAGTATTGGAAATGGCTTGATTCCAAAGTTAGAACTGACTGAGTCAAGCTATAGTTTTAGCTCACAACTCCAACTGGCTTAGGACTGACTAACTGAGTTTAGCTGCAAGATAAAGACCATACAGCTGATTCTCACTTATTCCATAACCTCCTAGAGTCCATGGTTTTGTCAACCTGCCAAGTTGGTGGACAGGAATCTTGAATCCATATCCCATGAATATGTGATACCACATAGTATATATCTTTTTCAGAAAAATCCCCATAGTTACTGCTTATTTTTTAGACTAGATATTCAAAAATAAAGTCTAATAAATTATTATAAAATTGTTATTGTAATCTGTGGCATTTAAGAATATTGAGGAATCCCAAAAAATAACTTTTTCTAAAAGACATCTTGAACATATACTTGATGATCTCCAGTCCAGAGATATTCTTCAGTAGGTCAAAAGGATGAATATCAACTCACTTTTGAATTCACAAGAGGAGGCTTATATAATGATTAATACAATCAATAAAGATATCTATGAAGTCATGATGAATACTAAGGAAGCACATAAAATCATTGACAATAATGGTAGAGACAGGATGGTCCCATAAAATCCTGGCCCAGTTACTTGAGATATTCTGAAGGCAGTATCAGTCATCATCAATTATGTATCAGAGTGAAGTAATTTCTTACATGCAAAGTAGAGGCAGTCTTAGGAACATTGACCTGGGTTATCCACAAAAAGAAAGCAAAATCCATGAAGGATAGTATATTGATGGATTATTCTAACAAAAACCCTAAGTAGTGAACTAGTGACTAGTATTTTTAACAACATTGATTTTAGAGCATATTAGAAAGAAAAAATATTCTGATTTTTTTCTGGTTTTCAGATGGTATCTATTCAAGTGCCAATTCAGTACTTAAGGAATACCCCATGGCCTCCTAAACTATATAGCTTGCACTATCCACCAAGGGGTATAGATTAAGTGAGGTTTGACTGTATTGGTAAACATCTAAAGTACTATTGGCAGCCAGTAGTTGCTTTTCACCATTGGTCAGTTTTGGTCTCATTTTCACATCTTTCCAACCTCATTTGGTCTCAAAAATCAATATTTAGCTTCTTCTTATCTTAATAAATATAACTCCTGCCTTTTTTCTCAAAATAATGTAGAATAGAAAGCTAATATTTTTGGGGGAATGTCATACTGACTGGATTGTGGCTGGGCAGAATTTTAAAGTAGTAATGGTTTTGATGAGCTTCAGTACTGAAGCTGACAGCTGTAACCAATGATTAATAAATTAATATATTGATGCATTGTTGTTTAAGATATTATATATCTATGGTATTCAC
This sequence comes from Cyathus olla, assembly GCA_036940585.1. Taxonomy (NCBI): domain Eukaryota; kingdom Fungi; phylum Basidiomycota; class Agaricomycetes; order Agaricales; family Nidulariaceae; genus Cyathus; species Cyathus olla. The sequence continues at coordinate 9,312 of JASFCY010000159.1, forward strand.
AGGAAGTGACTTTATTTATGCTAGCACCAGAGTGTTGGGGAATATTATTCTTAGTAATACTCAATATCTCTGATGGTGAGGGATTATAGCAATCAAGCTATATATAGATTAAGATAGTAGTCTTTTACTTTTAAAAGACAGAAAAATGAATACTTTACCTGTGTAAAGTATAAGATGATAGGTATCAGTAGACTAATATAAATAGTAACAGATAACAATAAGCAATGCACAATAGAACTGTTTCTATTATGTAAGAATAATAACTAACAGGATAGTAACTACTGAGTAACTGGGGATGAATGTATTGGGAAAATATAGATACTCTCTTTCTACAAAAATTTCTTCTTATATACCTTTTCCAATCTGCTTACTAACCATCACACTCTGATTTTCCATTGTCCTCTGTGAAATAATGGAATTTGGATTTGGATTGTCTAATAATGGGTTTCTATTAATGGCACAGTAGAACTTTGTATTGTATTGCCAAACAATAATTCTATTTGTAAAATCATATTATATGTGAAAGGAGTCTGTTTTCCTATTGTTTGTATTCATATTGTCCTATTTGTAGAGTAGTATGTTTACTCAATAATAGTAGAGTTCATAAGTGATTATATGGACTTTAAGGGAGTTCAACAATAGTTTCTTAAGTTCCATAGATTTCTCTATGGACTTGAGTGATTCTTTTGTCCAGATAATTGAATGTTGTGAGGATTTGGTAATGATAATGCCATGTTTTCCTAGTAGTTGCTAAGTATTTGTTTGCATTTTTTTTTCTTCAGTTTGCATCTGCATATTCCAGTTCATATATTATGTCAAATCAATCTTGATGCATGATAGTGTTACTTAGAAGTTAGAGAATGCAGTGAGAACTGCATTATATTTGAGCTATGAGCTTATCTCAACTTACCTTGAGTCCTGATGCCTTCTATGCCTACTTCTGGTTGTCTTCATAATAAAAGTCATGCTTATCCTTAATCTATACTATCCAATCTATATTTGCATTTCGGACTTTTGGATCCATGATACTAGTGTTGTATATATATTATACAATATCTCATTAATAATACTGTATATACTACTATTCATTTTATGTATTGTAGTCTTTATTATGTATATAGAATTTAACATCTCTTTTCAAATGTGCTCTCAATTTTATTATGCATTAAGGGTCCAATACCAACCCATAAATAGCAGCCATCAAAACCATCATCTGAGTCTGGATATTGGTAGTAGTTACACCTGTTACAACCTTAATAAAACTTACCAGTGGTGAAAATCAACTACTGGTTGCTGATAGTAATTGTAAAGTAGAATACAACTTTCCCAGTAGTAATATAATTTTGTATCACAATATGTATATTACTGTAATTAGCTTTCCAATAGTATATAAAATGTATTTGAATATATCAACAAGTACTCATATACATATGTTTAACATTAGTAATTGATACAATTATTAAATATATAAGTTACTAACTAATAATTAGCAGTTACCCATGCTATACACAATAATATTCCAAATAGTTGACATAAAAAATCTATAATTTTATGAAGATAGGCCATGGTATTCAAATGAAAAGTACTCTGTAATAATAATTCAGTATTTGAAACATATTTGAACCATATTTTATACATAGCAATGTATTAACTATGGAATCTGGCTTCTGTAACTCCATGTTTAAAACATATATTGTGCTTGGTAATTGAGATATCTGCAGGTCTACATTATAAACATATGTTGTGTTTGGTAATTGAGATATCTGCAGGTTCTCATTGAAATCACTTTTTTTGCACATATTCTCAATGTACAAAGAGGAGACTATTGCATGTCAAAGTCATTTCCCAAAACATAGTAATTATATCTGTCCCTTTCATGGAAGATAGTATCACTTACCATTCAAGGACAATATTCAAGTAAACTCCCTCACTATACTGTAAGTTGGCAAGTTATATAAACTAAATCTAACTAACAACTATTCAATAACATCACCCATGTTTTTACTGTACACTATGAGCCAATGATGAAGACAGCAAAAAGATATTGTAGCTCAAGATTCTACTCAAGATAACAATGGTAAGCAGAGTAATATGTAGCTATGATTTTTACTTTATATGCATGACTAAAATTTTGTAACTAGAATCTCCAATACTACCTCCTTGTATTATAACACCAGTAAGTTTAAGATATTAATCTCTAACCTCATTGCATAGTGCTAATCTCAGATACTATAATACTTAAGATACAAGAAGATAGAAAACCACTACATTTTCTTCACAGTGCATTTTTGCCACTTTTACAGCCACTACCAGGCCTAATACAGCCACCAGATATCCCTATCACTAGTGCTACAGAAGATACTACTGAAAATCCATTTTTAGATACCAATAGTTTGCTTTTATTATATTCTGGACAAGCTCCAAGCACTCCAGGAAGATCATCAAGTACTATTCTCAGCCATCTTTGTTTAACTGCTACACCTAAACTTTCTATTCTCCATGCTGGCCATCATTTACAGGAGCAATCCAGGAGCTGTTGTGGTAGGGATTCTAGAAACATAAGTATAAATATTAATTTCAGATATTTTGCTATTGATTCTATTCTATTGTACATCAATTATTGTAATCATATTTTCCTCTTGATTATCTTATTTTGTTCTTATTCTTACTTTTTATCTGATATTCTTTCCATTTCTATTTCAATTGTACTTGTACTTTATTCATTCATTTCAATATATGTATTCAACATGTATTTGCAGCCCAAGTTGGAGGCTCTAGCCAAACAACTAAATTAGGTAAACCAACTATACTTATCTCTTTTATTTGCATAGTGCAGTATTTGCCAGTACACTCAATATTCTCCTCTTCTTCTTTTCTCTCCTTTCTCTTTGACAATGGCCAACTTCAAGACTTCAGATTACAAGGCTTAAGATTAGTGTTATGCTTCATCCAGCTGTTTGGGCATTCCCAACAGCTGTCAATTGTTCATCAAATAGGAGGACTCAGTTAGGGGATTTTATTCTCTTATTCTCTCTATTAAGATCAATTTGTCAACTTAATGTGACTACTAATTATCCTCTTGTAATATAGTTCTCATGGTCTTTTTTTTATAATACATAATCATGTATCACCTTGGTTCCTGAGAGACAAGCATAAGTGATCACAGTACCTTACTACCATATAATCATTAAGTTTAATGGTAGCCTGGACAACTGCAGTATTACATTGGAGGAGGTAACTATAGCTTGTTCAGAACTCCTAAGTAATCTTATCAAGGTATCAAGTCCATGGATCATTTGTCTCAATGGATTAGGATGGTGTGACTATAGGTTTTCTTATATGATTTCTCTACTCATGATTACCTTAAATAAGGAATATTATATAATCAGTACTGTACAATTTATTCCTCTTATATTTTGCTCTCCCTTAAATATACTGTTGGGCCTGGCAGTGTGAGAGTATATACATGCTAGTTGTGACTAGATATATATTGTATATAGTAGCAGAATACAGATTCCAGAAATATTACCTCCCCTTTCAATTGTCTAATGCACATACTCTGAGATTTATAAGCCACAGGGAGTATTATATATTTCTCTTTTAAATGACTTCATGTGGATCTTTGCAAGACCTGGAATCTACATCTAACAGAGCCAAGCTGAGTATGCCTCAAAATACCCTTTGCATGCTGAATAAATTAAGACATATAGTTACTTAAATATTAAGTATTCTATTTTATTCTTTCTTTATTAACAGTATCTACTATATAGGTACTACTTCTCAGATCTGTGGTGGCAGAGAGAACTCTTACTATGAGCCAATGCAAGTTTCTTCCACACCATAGTCCTATTAACCACTACAAGAAGCCTTGTGGAGTAAAGAATGTATGGGCTTTTGTATGTAAAGTTGGAAAACAACAGATTTGCACCTTTTGTGAGCATGTTATTTTTCTTCCTGATTAATTTGAATATAATCTATTATACTTTCTATAGGGCTTACCATGGATAAGCTTCAGATGTTGATTTTGAACCAGAAATATTTGGAAAGAGTATATCTACTAGTACAATACACTGTTATCTAGTTATAAACCACATTGATGATTGGATTCCAGCATGTAATAAGCTCAAAATTGATATCTCAACTATTGATCCCATATTAAAGCCATGAATTGATGAGTATTGACATTATCAACAAGATCCTGAGAAGCAGTTGTAACAGCAAGGAACTATTCCAGAGACATAAATATTCTCCAGATACAATAATGGAGTGAATTGTTTCTGATGACCAAGTAGATTTTGATTGTGATATAATTTATAGTGCTAATTATTTATTACTATATGCTCATTTATAGGCTTACAATGCAACTGAAAATATTAAACTAAGAAGTATATTTTGTATGCTTTGTGCAGATCTCCTTGATAGTGATATTCCACATCAGCATGCTATCTATGATCATATTAAGCAAGCCTGGGAGCAATATATAAATTTGTTGCACAAAGAAATGAAGATTAGTATACTTATAAAATTTCTGTTCTGTAATTTTGTAAGTCTGATACATAAGATAATATTATCCAGAATTTGATCAGAAAATTCTCATTCACCTCAGATATGTGGTTAGATTCCAATCTCATCCCATTTATGGCTCTTACCATGCATTGACTCAAAGCAATTGCATATAAGACTGCACAAGGAATTGAGTATAAGCTTTGCTTGCATACTGATTTAATTGGATTTTATAGAGTTCCTGATCAACATACTGGAGAACATTTATGTGCAGTTTTCTTGCAGATCTTTGATTACTTATAGATTACAAGAATATGTTATTATGGTATTCTGAGTGTACAAAAATTCACTGCAGCTACACTTTTCAAAATTGTGCCACATTTCTGGTATTTCACTATACTTTGAAGAAATATGGTCTATGCATGGGAGTAATACCTATTTGCATTTATTTACCTAAGACTCTAAGTGGATGTTTCAACCAATCAGCTTGCTTCAGCAGCCAGTTGGACCTTTGAGCAACTATATACTTGTACATATAAGTATTTACTAATAGTAATATAATACTAGGTAAATTATACCCTTATGACTTCTATAGATTATAAGTATGAGAAAAATTGTAAAAATATAAATGTAAACCAAATTTATCTAACTACTCCAAGTTGACTCAAAGTAAACAAGTAAATGCAGTTACTTAGTACTATTCAAGATCATGTAGGATATAAACTTGATAGTCTAGCAGGTTGTTATTCTTACTCATTATAGTCAAGCATCTTTTTGTACTTTTTTAGGTTAAAACAGACAATATACATTTAGGTCTTGATTTGTATTCGAAGGCAAACAAACACAATTACACAGTTATATGCTTCTTACAATCATAATGAAACACATATTGAGCCATGCACATATTACTGTACAGAACAATGAAAAGTGCCATCTAAACTTATTAATGTGATTTAAAGCAATTTGATAGGCTATGTAACAATTGAATGAGTGAAAATATACTTATAATACATAATGATTGTCAAAAAGGCAACAGAAAGGTTCAAGAAAAGTTTAAAGTATTATGACATCATTAAAACATTTCAAAATGATTGAAGGAGTTAAATGGAATTATTGAGCAGTATTTGAGTATCAATTTCAAGCAAGAATACACTACTTGTACTTGGCTTTTAGTTGGACTCCAGCTATATTTATTAAAGCAATTTAAACCTCAATGCAGCTTTCTAATATATACTTATACATCAAGTACTAGGGTATACTTACTTTTAACTCCGCTCTAATAATCCACCAGTCAATTATTAAACATGAATATTGAGTACAGGTATTTGTGTTGCTATTAACTTGAATTTACTAACATACATGAACTGCTTGTATATGTAGCTAACTTACTTGAAGGTTTAGCTAACTCCAAAGCAAGCTGATTGGTTGAAACATCTACTTAGCATCTTAGGTAAATAAATGCAAATAGGTATTACTCCCATGCACAGACTATATCCCTTCAAAGTGTGGCAAAATCTCAGAAATGCAGCATGATTTTGAAAAGTGCAGCCATGGTGAATTTTTATGTACTTGGAATACCATAATGTTATATTCTTGTCTTGCTACTCTATAGATTAGGTAGATAAAACTTGACAATGCATCCAACAATGATACATTCATTGAATGTTTAGAAGAGCAGCTTATGGCATAGGGATTCACATTTTGTACAGTTCAAAATTGAATATGATAAGTAATATACATTCCTAGTACAAGATATTATAACTAATATATTCTTATTTTAGATACTTTCCACATGCTGTAAATCTTGTGGTTCAAGCAGTTTTGTTAGTGGTAACTGATATGGGACTTGCTTCTAAAGATACAGATGATTTTTCAAGTTCCATGTAAACTCCTAGTATTGAATTACAGACTCAGAGAAAATGGTATAGTGAGCAGAGATATACTGGAGAAAACTAAATGAACCATAGCCTTAGCTTATGTACTGTGCCCTTTGACAAGTTCCCAGGGATAGTTCTATATTTCAGAGATGGAGATATAATGGAAGTAAACAGAGATAGAAAGGAAGAATAATTAATAGATTTACATTGTTAAACAATGGGTTTTGGATTTGCATTGTCTAACAATGGGGTTTCTATAATTAGATCTACATTGTTGAACAAT